>JAJIYU010002119.1:0-31859 GCA_030144865.1 Tinospora cordifolia | reverse complement strand
TAGTTTGTGATATCTGATTGTAGTTGCTGATTTATAGATTCTATTCCTTATTGTGTAGACTTAAAGCCTTATATCTACTGGCCACAGATGTATTGAACTTAGTATTTCAGTCTATCTCAGGAAAGAAGTCTAAAATATGGATATCACAATCTAGACCTAGACCAGTTGATTGATCGAGAGATTGTTGACCAATCTAGGGAGTTGCACAGGGATTCTTAGTCTAAACACATAGATTGTCTAGTGAACGCCTTGGGAGAGGGTTTGACGAAACAAATCTAGTGAGTGTTGGAACACCTTGGGAAAGGGTTTCAGCCATTGATGATATAGCTCATAGATTAGTTAATTCACAAATACAACAAAGATTTGCAAACTATGCGACGACACTCATTATCCTAGACATGTTTCTCTACTGAATTCTACAATTTATCATAGTCTTTGTTTACATTAGTTTCTTGGAATCAACTTAATAACTTTCAATTTAGTCTTGATAAAACTGAGATCATTAGTAACTTTGGTATTAAAAATCAATAGCTATCACTGTTCCCTGAGGACGATACCCAGATTTACCGGATATTACTACTGTGATCCCGTACACTTGCGAGGTTTGCTAACAAAGGTCACAAGATGCAGGAACACGGTTGTAATACCCAGAAAAAAATTATACGAAATTTGATTAAATGAAATAAATAAATAAGTATTAATCCTTGAGAATTTTATGAATGTTTGGGATACAAGATTTTGTATATTTTAAATTATAACCAAAATAAGAAATAAAATTAACTGAAGGAACTTGTAGAAATTCTTGTGTAAAAATAAATATATTTTGGGTGCAAAGGAAAACATAATGTGATATTTAAAAATATCAAATCAGAAGAGTTAATTAAAAGATATATTTTGGGTCAAAAAAAATTAGCAAGTTTCGTTTAATTTCAAAACATTACAAATAATTTTCAAAGTGTTATATAAATAAACGAAATGCATAAAGACAAATTGAGGTGCAATTTCATTAAATGACAAATTAATTCCCTAGAGGTTCATTCGAATTATGGGATAAGCAACCCTCATTTGATTAAAAAATGTCATGCATGAGAGATAAGAAGGAAACTAGAAACTGCCATGAGCATGTGTGCACAAGAGACCAAATTAGAAACCAAATGAAAAGATGAGAAATTGGAAAGTTCCCAAATCGTGTGCTCATGTGCCCATATTAGAAGGTTTCCTTGACTACATGTGAACACAAAAATCAGCAAAAACCGTAAATTAACCCTAGCTATGTGCACACCACAAGAAACCCTAGCTGTCTTGCATAATAAGCCCATATTAGAAACTTTCCTATATACACATGAACACAAAACTAGCACAAACATAAAAAACCCTAAGCTACCCTAATCACTTGTGCGCACCACCAAAGAATCAAAATGGAAGTTCTTATGATCTTGTGTTCACCAAATCTTGTGTATTCTTGATGCACAAGTGAAGAATGAAAGTTTCCTCACTCACAATGATGCCAAAAGGAGATAAATTAAGAAAGGAACCAACAAACATATCAAATAATTTTAGAAATAGAAAGTGGTCCCATGATTCATGTGCACACAAAAGGGACGCCCAAAATAGTTGCATACCAACATTAGAATGGTTCCTTGGTTATATGACGCATAAGAGAAGAAACCAATGTAATACCCTGTAATCTAGTACTGAATGAAATGAAATAATTCAATTGCATTTGATTGAATTTGGGTGAGAAATGAAAACGACTCCATTTTATGGATAAATTCAGCAAGTCCAAACCCCATTTAGTGTATCTTTTAACCTCAAAATGACCTGAAATGACACTAGATGCCATGAATTGATCAACTAGACAATATATCCAAAACTTAGCTTAATTGGCCAAAAATTAGGGTTTCATTTGCCTAATACCCTTTAATGGAGTCTAAATTAAGAAAGTCAATGAAATGAGCATCATCCTAGCCAAATGATAGTTTGGAAATGTGCATTAGTTTATTATGAATGCAAAAATATATATTAAAGTCCCAAATTCTTACTAAATAATGAGATGTGAATTTTTATTAAATTCATGTAGACCCATAAATTAATGGCCACCCCTAAACATGTACAAACCACATGGGTGGCACACCATGATCATGTACACCCTCACCCTACCCAACCTCAATGGAATGTTTCCCTTATTTGGAATTACGTAGAATGATCCCTTGTGCCATGCATACGATCAAGTATACTACACCTATAAGAAACCATGAAGAATGATCTCATGTACACCACACTTTGATCATGTGCACCATGCCCTATTATGCTAAAATCGGTCCATGTATGTGCACGCATGTGACCAATCCTAATTAGAAGTGTCTAAAATATGAACAAGACACACACAAACCCTAGCCGTCCTCACATGCACACAAGAAACCAAGAAGGAAAGTTTCCTTCTCCCATTTTGGTGCCAAAACTAGGTGGTTCTGTCATATGGGGCGCCAATTTTGGATATGAGCTAATTAAGGGAGTTTCCTAGGATTCCTAAGACCATGATCTTGTGTCCCCTCAAGTCTAATTGTGTACTCCCCATGCTAGACGTCCAAGAAAAAGAGTTGAAAACAATTCCCTAATAAAAAAAGGTCAAATTAGAAGTGTTTCTATGTGTGTTTGTGTGATGAGCAAGCAAGAAACCAAACGGGAAAGTTTTGTGAGCACAAATCCAATTTAATATAGGACGTCCCAACTGATATGGACACTATTCTAAGTCTGAAATTATTCTCTTAATTAATTAAGAAAGCAAGGAAAGAATCCAATACATGCTCACATAAGATTAGAAAGCTTTAGTGGTCCCATGAGCACACTTGCCCATTCCAGTGAAGACCGTCACTTGTGTGAATGGAATGTTACTCAACTTGTGAGGAAACCCTAATCTAAGATGCCCAAATTGTGGCCCACCTTGTGCTCTTGAAAATCTATATAAATCCCCCTCTCATGCACACTTACTCTTCATCCCAAAGCAAAGAGTTGACACTTCCATCTTAGCTGGTTCTAGCCTTCTTCTTGAAACCCTTGTGTTCTTGAGTGATCTTGAGATATTCTTGAGTGTTTGAGTGTTTGATTGAGTGTTCTTGAGTGGTCTTGAAGTGCTAGAAGTGTTGAAGAAAGGAACCTCTGCCAGATTTCCATCAAACTTGCAATTAAGGTGGAAGTGATTTCTAAAACCTCCCCTTTTCTTCTTTAGATTAATACTATATTCATTGCATGTTTAATTTTCAGTAATCATTCATTTTTCAATTTCAGAAATTTAATTTATGATTTCAATTTCAGTTTAGTACATGAGCATGTTTCAAGCATTCATGAATCCATGTCATGCCTAGTACCATGTTTAGGTTTATTTCAGTATTTGGTGCATGTTTTTGGGTGATTTATGCTTTGATTTTTAGATTGTTTATCATTTGAAATTTATTTCTCCTATTTTATGATTCTTGAATATAAAATTAATTATGAGATGATGATGATTAATAACAATGTGCCATCATAGTGAACATGTGGGTTACTATGGATGTTCTTTACATGTGATTAGTTCATATGGGTTAGGCCCCAAGTCCAATGAAATTTGGCTAAGAAATTCCTTTTTCACTCTAAGGAGGTTTCTTGTTAAGAACATCAAGGGCCTTGAAAACCCTTTTGGTCTAAATCACAACTATACACAAAATGTTGCTTGAAATGCCTAATGTACGCAAGTGTATGAATTATGGATGTGTGTTTAGTCTAAATTGAAAAATTGGTTGTTTGAAAAGGATCCACTAGGCTATGTGCTCACCCTTCCTCTTTATTATTTTCAGGAAATTGAACATGCATGAAGACATTGCAAATTGTGATAGTTTCTTCATTTTTAGGAAGTTTCCATATTTGAATGTAAGGATATGTAGCCCAAGTTTTGAATATTCCACTATAGTAATTTTATTTTAAGATTGAGTTATGTACTCCACTTTATTTAAATTAATAAAGTTTATGAATTTCTTTTATTTCTTGTATTATTGCCTTATTTGATTTGGTTCCTGGAATTGAGTTAAGTATTCTTGAATTGCATTAAGGCATAATATAATTGAAATAAAATGTCAAGTGTGAGTCACTTGTAAAGTAATACTGACCTAATTTGCCTGCATGGTTAAGTCCATTGTCAAAACAGTGGTTATGTCCAAAAAATGAAAGAATACGGGGATTGAGTTGTTATAAAGGTGGTATCAGAGCTTAGGTTTTAGATGTTTTGGGCTAGAAATAGAAAGTAAAACATAAACATGTGTTGTTAGGCTAGATTTAGAAAGTTAGTCTTATACCTACGGTGGTATTAGACTTAGAAAATATAACTCGATTAAGTTTGACCTATTGAACTTAGAATGCCCTACCTTCTATTTTTGAAAACTGAAAAATGTTTTAAAAAGTGTTTTTAAGAAAGAAATATATATTTTGAAATGTTTTATTTGGATACAAAGACTGCAAGTTGAACTAATAATAGGTAAGCCTTGCATCGAGTAAAGCTAAACATTAAAAGGGAAGGTGGGTTATCCTGTCCTAAAAAGCACGGTTGCTAAGCATGATAGTATGAACGTTTAACAAAGCAAATACTGATAATCTACTCGATTTGTTGACAATGGCTAGAACAAGAAGGTATGCCACTTGAACCACCACTTTTGACGAGACAGAGCATAGGGATCAAGAAATACCTGTTGGCATGGAGAATATGATGAATGAAGTTGCTCAGAGGGTTATGGATCAATTGATGAGGGTTTTACCCCAAATACTTCCTCAGGCAATACCACAGCCTCAAATGCCTGAACACATCTAGGTTCAGCAACCAACACCTGTGGCCTCAACTTTTGAACGTCAAAGGACTCAGGAGGATCTGAAGGATGATAAACAAAGAAAGATGCTAATAGAGCTACAGAAGCTCCAACCTCCTTTATTTGATGGTGCTATAAATGGCATCTTAGCTGACCACCGGTGCCAGGAGATAGAGGAAATCCTCGTTGTACTGAAAGTAACTAGGTCAAGAAGGTGGCACTCGCCACACAACACTTCAAGGGACCGGCCAGAAATTGGTGGTGTATGATGAGGATGGACACTAATATAGATGTTGATGCTATAAGCTGAGAGAACTTCACAAAGATCTTCTATGAAAGGTTCTTTCTAGAAGTGACCTTGAGCAAGCTACAAGAGGATTTTATCCGACTGAATCAGAGGGACCTGACTTTAGCTGAATACGAAAGGAAGTTCATAGAGCTAGCCAAATTTTCACAAGACCTGATCAGGGAAGAAAGAACGAAGGCTAGTGATTTTGCATGGGGTTTCAAGATGGAGATCTGAAAGATAGTGAAAACACTAAGCCTAAATACTTATAAAGATGTTGTGGAAAAGGCTACAACTCTAAAACAAGAAATCAACCCAGAGCAATGGGTGAAAAGAAAGAACAAACGAGCTGGGAACGAAAAGGATCATTAGGGGGGCCAGAAAAAGAACAAGAGTGATGGGAATGCACCACAAAAATAGGGGCAGAACAAGGAAGAGTCTAGAGAACAAGCAAAGAGGTTGGGACTGTGTTATCTATGCAGGCAAAGGGGTCATATTGCAAGAAATTTACCAACTACAACAAGTCAGGCGCTTCAACAACAACAACTGCAAACACTCAGGGGGGAAGTCAGAACGGTCGACTTCAAGCCAAGAAACAGCAACAGAATGCCAATCAGGGGCAGAACTAGGGTCGTGGTTAGAACCAGGCTAGAATGTTTGTTATTGAGGTTCAGGAAGACCAAGTCCCTGTAGTGGAAGGTACGTTCCTGTTATTTAACGTTGTTGTGAGACTATTATTTGACTCAAGTGCCTTTAAGTCCTTTATCTCTGAAAAACTAGCTGATAGGCTACAACTTGTGACATAAACACTACCCATAACTTTGAATATGTCCACACCAATAAGCACCACTATGACTTCAAAAAGAATGTGTAGTTGTGACCTAAGGTTCGGGGATAAACTCATTACAGTTGACCCATATGCTTTACCTTTTTACAACTATGATGTAATCTTGGGGATGGATTGGTTAGAGCAATACCAAGCCCAGATCAATTTTCCTAAGAGATGAGTAACCATAGACCTCCCTTCAAGGAAGACCTATAAAATCAATGGGGATATGCAAAGATTACCAAGAAGTCCAACCATAACCATGTTAAACTTTTTAAGGCAGAAGAATGAGTTGGAGGAACTCTTTGAATAAGAACTTGTTGAACTAAAAAGAATTCAAGACCTAGCCATGGTTAGTGAATATGAGGATGTGTTCCCAGATGACTTACCCAGACTACCACCTGCTAGAGAATTAGAGTTCAAGATTGAACACCCTAGAACCAACCCTATAGCCATACCTCCTTACCGAATCGCTCCAGTAGAATTGATTGAGTTGAAGTCTCAACTAGACGAGCTCAAGGAGAAAGGATTCATTAAGCCAGGTGAATCACCCTGGGGAGCTCTGGTATTATTTGTAAAAAAGAAGGATGATTCTATGAGACTTTGTGTCGATCACTGAAAGCTAAACCAAGTAACGGTGAAGAATAAGTACCCCCTACCGAGCTAACCAGGAAGGGAGTTAAGTTCAATTGAGATAAGAAGTATGAACAATCATTCCAAGAACTGAAGAAAAGATTGACTACGGCCGCTGTCCTAGTCACTGCAACCCATGGTGTTACCTATACCCTCTACACTGATGTTTTGTTGAGTAGACTTGGAGTAGTGTTGATGCAAGAAAGACAAGTATTTGCTTACACATAGCGACAACTGGAAGTCCATGTAAAGAATTACCCTACTCACAACTTAGAATTAGCAACCATTATATGTGCCCTGAAGATTTGGAGACACTACCTCTATGGTGAAAAATTTGATTTGTTTTCAGATCATAAGAGCTTAAAGTACATCTACACTCAGAAAGAGTTGAACATCAGGCAACGTAGGTGGATGGAGTTCCTTAAAGATTATGACTTTCAATTATGTTACCATCTAAGGAAGGCCAATGTGGTGGCCGATGCTCTGAGTAGAAAATTCAACAAAAAAGAAGAAGAAAAGGGCCAGATATACCAATTGATTGAGAACTCTAGACTGGGTGTGACCTTAGATGACAAACAAGCCTATCTCTATAACATGTCTTTCCAATCAAGTCTTTTGCAATAGATCGGGGAGGAGCAGAGGCAAGACAAGTAGCTCATTAGCCTGATAGAAAGAGTTGCACAGGGTAAACATACTGATTTCAAGATAAATATTGAGAATACCCTAAGGCTCGAGGAAAGGATCTGTGTACCTCAGAATGGACAAAGTGTAACAACTCCGAATCCCGTAGTCTATGTACAAAGGAAAAAAAATATAAAATAAATAATAAATAAATAAAATGTACATTTTGAAAATTATATGATTTATGTCAAAGAACAAAGAAATAAAACGAAATTTGAGAATTTGATAATTTAAAGAAATTTAAATCAAATATATTCATTGATTATAAGATGCTAAATTAACAAAGAGAAAAAAATATAGGGATCGAATTAAAGAAAATTAAATAAATGAAATTGTAAGTATTTTATGAAATGAATCTAGAAAAAAAAAAATCAAACTTAAGTTGGTTTTGGCGGAGTTGAGCGAGGGGGAATGAAAATTTCACACTAGAGAAATCTGGTTTCTTCGAATTGGGTCGGTAAAGTGATAGATCGGAAACATTCAAGCTAGTGTGTTGGCGGTGATTCGGAGAGGTCGAGAACGGCTCGTCATCTATAAATAGGGGCGTTGGCAGTGAGATGAGCGTTGTATCTGTGGAAGTTGCAGACAAAGTAAGGAGAAGAAGCAGCCAAGACATTGAAGAAGAACAGAAGATGAATTGGGCGGTGATAATCAAACAAGGAGGAATCTGGTTTTGGCTTTTGCTGGTTTTGGACGGACAACACAGATGAAGAACGAGCTGTTTTGGCAATATGATTGTGTGAAGTGTGTGTGTGTGTGTTGATCATGAATAGCAAACGAAAAACCAGAATTTTTGTATAAGTGGTTGCGGCTATATGAAACAAAAACAGAGGAAAGAACAGAGGAAGATGAATGGAAGCTGTTGAAGTTGTTGCAACCGTTGAATGAAGAAGAAAAATGCCAGCAAGCTGGTCTTTGCTATGGTTGGGAGAGAGCATGATCGGCGGGGAGCATTGGTGTTAGAAGCTGGAGGCTGGGTTGCTGCAACTGAAAACAGGGGAGACCAGCACGGAGCTCTGGCATTGAAGGAGAAAAGCTTGGCTGCTACAACTGAAAACAGGGGAGAACGACGACCGGAGCAGCTGAACGCACGCAGTAAGCTGCTGATTTCCGGTGGAACGAAACTGAACAACGACAGCTTTGTGGAGAAGAAGAACAGAGAAGGCTGCTGATTGAACAGACGCTTGACAGTTGGAAGAGAGTGTTGAACGAGGAGAGGAACAGTGAACGTGCTGCGGGAACCTGGCTGGATGGTGAACAGAACACGGTCCGATGGTGCGTCATGGTGGCAGCTTCTTCATCAATTAGTGGTTGATCATGGTGGTTGAACTAAAGCACCAGACAGTTAGGAGTGACTGAAAAGTGGTTTTGCAAGATTGAAGGAGGAGGAAAATTTCAGTTGCAGCTGGGAACGTTGCTGGACGGAGAAGAGAAAAACATCATCCCGTGTTGGCAGCTTCTTTATCAACTAGTCGGTTGACCAAGTCAAGAGGTAAGAAATTTAATGAATCCAGATTATAAAATTTAAACATAGTTATTTGGTAATCTAAGTATAACAGACCTATTAATATAGATTAAGAAATATCATAAGATAGCATAGCTAAATCATACACAATAATATACGTTAATTAGAATTATGAATTATAAAATGCTAAGATTAAGAAATAAACAAAATTAATTAATAAATGCATTTCCAATAATTCAAAGTTTTAAATCAAGGAATTAAAGCGAATTAGAAGTAAATTATACAATATTAAATTGTTCAAATAGGAAATAAATAAATAAATCACTAGAACTAGTGCTATAAATAAAGGAGTAGGAAATTGGCAAGAACTCAGGTGGCCGTGATTTTCTCTCTCACATGTATTATGCGGATTTAAAATTCAAGACATTTGTTTGAATAGGTTCTAGGTTGTTAATATTTGGGGAAATTTGATTGGAATTGTTGGTGTTGTTGAATGATGTGTGATGATTAGTTTCTTGATTTTGGCATGTTTGTATATGAAAATTATGCTTTTTAGATTTTATTGTTTGATCAATTATCGTACTCTGTTAATGTCTAGCATTAGTAAATTTGTTTTGCTATGGTATGAATGATGTCTTGGTGTGATTAAAGTAACTTTATAAAACTAAAAGAAGACGAAGGTTATTAAGAATCCACGTACCGGTGCGATCGTCGAGCCGAAAGGCGGATCGCAGGTATTCCCACCCAGAGCTGACTATGACAGCTCGAAGTCTTTAGGAGACGATACGATGTCGCGATAAGTACTCTCTCTTGGACTGTGATAGTGAGACATGACTAATTTAGACGGTATCAATACTTGAGGCCTCTATGATTACGATTAGATTGGATCACAGGGAATACCGAGAGGCATCTCAACCCTCTTTCGGTCTTAGACTCCAACCAAAATAAATGAATGTTTGAACGCCTAATGTTTGAAAGTGTTTGTAATGTTTTGGATTGGGTCTGTATAATGCATGTGATGTGTAGGATTGATCCACTGAGCTTTCGAGCTCACTCCCATTTCTATCTTTCAGGTTCACAAGAACTTAGAAGGTTGTAGTCTACATCGGAAGACTCACACTTTGGTTGGACACCTCACGGGAAGGTCGTCCGGGATAAGTGACTTGAAGGTTAAGTCTTATATATTTTCCTGAGTCATTTTTATGTAATCTCATTGGTTTTAACTTAACCGTTTTACCTTTAAATGACTCTATTTGTTTAATGATTTTTGGTTTGAATGAACATTTTTAAGTATTTCCACTGCATCAATTATACATTGTTTATAAAATTTAATGAATATGTAAGGTAATGATTTTGATCCTTGATTTGTTTTAAAGTACATACATAGACATTAACTTGAGAACGAACTGTTATAAACTTGTTTTCATAGAAAAAGATTTTGACAGAACGAAACGTTTTAAGTAGCATCTCAATTTTCGTCAGACGACGATCCACATGTGTGGTAGCAAGTGGACGAAGGTCGGTTGAAAATTGGGGTGTTACACAGAGTAAGCAGACCATATTGGATGAAGCTCATCAGATGTAATACCTTGAAAATCTTGTACTTAATGAAATGAAAAATTCAACATCAATTTGATGAAATTTGGGTAAGAAATGAAGTTGGGTCCATTTCAAGGACAAATTTAGCAGCTCCAAAACCCTTATTTAGTGACCCTTAGGACCTCAGAATGATCTGAAATTTTACGAGATGGCATGAACTAATCAACTAGACAATATAAACAAAACTCAGCCCAATTGGCCAAGTATTGGATTTTCATTTGCCTAATACCCTTCAGTGGAGTCTAAATTAGGAAAGTAAATGAAATGAAGATCACCCTAGTCGAAAAATAATTTGGAAATATGTATTAGTCTATTATGAACACAAAAATATATATTAAAGTCCTAAATTCTTATTATATAAGGAGCTATGAATTTTTATTAAATTCATGTGGACTTATGAATGCATGACCACCTGCAAATGATCAAGTGCACCTATAGCCCATACACCCCAAAATCTGCCACATGTGTGAGTATGAATGTGCACACATGTGAAGGAACCTAATTAAAAGTTTCTAAAAGTTTAATCCATGCTCACAAGGGAACCCTAGCCGTCACACACAAGAAGAAACTAAAAAAAAACAAGAACAAGAAAGTTTCCTAAACCCAAAAAGACATTATCTTGGCGCCAAGTGTGAGAATTACCTTCATATCCTTGAACTTCAAACCCTAGCCATCCCCTTGTGATTTGTGTGTAAACCTAATTGTCACACATGAGGGGAAACCCTAATTAAAGTTTTCAAAACCGTGGCCCTTTTGTGTCTTGAAAAATCTATATAAACCCCGCTTGCACACACTTATTCTTCATCCCAAAACAAAGAGTTGACATTTCCCTCTTTGCTTGTTCTAGCCCTTTTTTTGATAACCTTTTCTCACCCCCTTGTGTTCTTGAGTGATTTTAGAGAGAAGTTAGGATTTTAGATTTCTTTTACATTCTTGAAGTTGCTGGTTTTCTAGAAGTGCATAGAAGAAGGGAACCTGTGCAGGATTTTCTACAAGCAAGCAACTAAGGTGGATGAGATTTTCTATACTTCTACTTTACTAGTTTGAGTTTCTAGCATGTTCATGCATGTTTTATTTTCAGTTAATTATGTTTCTTTTTAGTTTCTTACATGTTTGATTATGATTTAGATTTTGGTTATCATGTATGCATTTTTTAAGTATTCATGACACCATGCCATGCCTAGTTTTCATGCTTAGGTTTGATTTGAATTGTGACGTATGCTATGTATTATTTTCATGTTCTTTGAATGTTTTATTGTTAATTTCAATATTCTGATTTTTTATTCATGAACATGTGGGAATTAATATTAAGACTTTGAAGTTATGAACCACGTACTATCATAGTAATCTAAGTGATGCTATGGTTGTTCTTTACATATATTAAGTGTAGATGGAGCTCATCACTATGTGTGGATGGGTATACCCCAAAGTATTTGGAATGTGGACATGACATCCTTATTCTAATGGAATAGGACAAGATGAATTGTCTTTCCATCCAAGAGTAGAGTATTTGACAAGAACATCAAGGGATTAGAATCCCTTTCAGTCTTAATGTCAACAATAACCAAAAATGTTGTTTGAATCGCCTAATTGCTTACAAGTGTTTGAATTTGGATGTGCTTTTTATTTGAGTTAGTAACTTAGTTGTTTATGGAATGATTCACTGGGCTATGTCTTCACCCCTTCCCCTCTTTTTTTTCAAGGAATTGAATCATGAAGACTCTTGAGTGTTTGATAGGATTTTAAATTTGGAATGTTTATATAGTAAGGGTATGTTGCCCAAGTTTTGATTATTTAAATTAAGACTTCCCTTGAATTTAATTTTTAATTTGAGTTATGTACTCTTTTATTTTTCTTGAGATTCAAGTATATATCTCTTTATTATTTTATTAAATGAATAAAGATTAAAGATTTTTTTTATCTCCATCGTAATAGTATTATTAAATTAAAGTTAAATTATTTGGGTTGTGTGCTCATTATGATTAATGAGACTTAGGATAATTGAAATAGAATGTGATACAAGTGTACTTGTAAATGTAACATGACCTGGCCCGCCTTGTGATTAGCCAAACAATTAAGTCTCGAGGGTTGGGGTGTTACATCAGACGAAGTATATGATGCATCCAGGTGGAGATTAGATGTACCAGAACCTCAACAAGACTTACTGGTGGAGAGGAATGAAGAGGGATGTGGCTAAGCATGTCTCTAAGTGCTTAACTTGTCAACAAGTAAAAGCAGAACATTAAAAACCCTCTGAAATGCTACAACCACTCCCTATCTCTGAATGGAAGCAGGATAACATTGCCATGGATTTTGTAAGTGGTTTACCTAGGAACCAGAAGGGAAAAGATACTATTTAGGTAATTGTGGATCGTCTCACTAAAGTAGTTCATTTCCTACCAATCAGATCCACAAACTAAGTCAGTAAGCTAGGAAACTTATTTGTTAAGGAAATAGTGATGTTGCATGGTGTGCCTAAGACGATTGTTTCTCACAAAAACTCTCGCTTTACCTCACAGTTCTAGTAGAGTCTACAGAAGGAATTGGGCACTAAACTCATCATGAGTACTACATTCCACCCTCAGACAGATGGGTAGTCTGAAAGAGTTATCCGGACCCTAGAAGATATGTTGAGATCTTGTGTTCTAGACTTTAAAGGAAACTGGAGCAAACACTTACATTTGGCAGAGTTTGCCTATAACAACAGTTATCAGGCAAGTATTAAAATGCCTATAACAACAGTTATGGTAGACCCTGCAGATCACCTACCTGTTGGGCTGAGCTTGAAGACTATGTGTTGACTGGGCCAGACTTGGTGGAAGAAATGAACAACCAAGTCAAACTAATCCAGAAGAGGCTGATTATAGGTCAAAGCCGTCAAAAGAGTTATGCTAACAAGAGGAAGATACCACTAGAGTTCCAAGTGGAGGACATTGTGTTCTTAAGAATCAGTCCTCAGAAGGGATCAAGAGGTTTGGGTTGAAAGAAAAGTTATCACCAAGATTTGTCAGACCCTTTGAAATACTTAGAAAAATGAGGGAATGTGTTTATGAATTGGATTTGCCTAATCGGATGACCTCGGTTCATATCATGTTCCACGTGTTTATGCTGAGAAAATATGAACCAAGCCCCTCTCACATTATCCATTGGGAGGAAGTGAACGTCCAGGATGATGCCACATACAAAGAAGTAGCTATTAGAATCCTTGACCTCAAAGTGCAAAGCCTGAGAACTAAGGATATTCCCTTAGTTAAAGTAATGTAAAAGCATCATAGGGTGGAAGAAGCTACATGAGAACTAAAGAGCGAAATGAAGGCCAAATACCCACACCTATTTACTAAGAATTTCTGATTTTGTACATATTTCGAGGATGAAATTTTTTTAAGGAGGGTAGGTTGTAATCCCATATAATCAGGTACTAAATAAAATGAAACAATTCAATTGCATTTGATTAAATTTGGGTGAGAAATGAAAATGGGTCCATTTTAGGGATAAATTTAGCAAGTCCAAACCTCATTTAGTGTATCTTTTGACCTTAGAACCACCTGAAATGACACGAGATGCCATGAACTGATCAATTAGACAACATATCAAAAAATCAGCTCAATTGGCCAAAAATTAGGGTTTCATTTGCCTAATATCCTTAAGTGGGTCTAAACTAAGAAAGTAAATGAAATGAGCATCACCCTAGCCAAATGATAGTTTGGAAATGTGCGTTAGCTTATTATGAACATAAAAATATATATCAAAGTACCTAATTCTTAGTAAATAATGATATATGAATTTTTATTAAATTCATGTGGACCCATAAATTCATGGCCACCCCTAAACATGTGCAAACCACATGGGTGGTGGAACACCATGATCGTGTACACCCTCACCCTACCCAACCTCAATGGGACGTTTTCTTTATTTAGAATCATGTAGAATGATTTCATGTGCCATACAAATGATCAAGTATACCACACCTATGAAAAACCATGAAGAATTATCTCATGTACACCACACTTTGGTCATGTGCACCATGCCCTATTATGCTAAAATCAGTCCATGTATGTGTGTGTGTGTGTGCCCACATGTAAGCAACCCTAATTAGAAGTGTCTAAAATATAAACAAGACACACACAAACCCTAGCCGTCCTCACATGCACACAAGAAACCAAAAAGGAAAGTTTCCTTATCCCATTTTGGCGCAAAAACTAGGTGATTCTCTCATATGGGCCGCCAACTTTGGATATGAGCTAATTAAGGGATTTCTAGAACCTCCTCTTTTCTTCTTTAGATTAATACCATGTTCATTGCATGTTTAATTTTCAGCAATTATTCATGTTTCAATTTCAGAAATTTAATTTATGATTTCAATTTCAATTTAGTACATGAGCATGTTCTAAGCATTCATGAATCTATGCCACACCTAGTACCATGATTAGGTTTATTTCAACGTTTGGTGCAAGCAATTAGGTGATTCATGCTTTTTTTTTAGATTGTTTATAATCTAAAATTTATTTCTCCTATTTTATGATTCTTGAATATAAAATTAATTATGAGAATGATGATGATTAATAACCATGTTCCATCATAATGAATATGTGGGTTACTATGGATGTTCTTTACATGTGATTAGCTCACATGGGTGATGTCCCAAAATACTTGGAATATGGGTTAGGCCCTAAGTCTAATGAAATTGGCTAAAAATGTCTTTTTCACTCTAAGGGGGTACTTTGTTAAGAACATCAAGGGCCTGAGTCTAATGAAATTGGCTAAAAATGAATTGCATTAAGGCATAAGATAATTGAAATAGAATGTCAAGTATGAGTCACTTATAAATTAATACTGGCCCAATCCACCTGCATGGTTAAGTCCACTGTCAAAACAGTGGTTATATCCAAAAAAATAATACGGGGATTGGGGTGCTACAACCAAATCCTTTCAATTTTCATTCCGTTGCACACAAGAGAAAATTGGAAAGAAATCATCCCACGTATCCAAATCGTGCACAAGAGGAGATAGAAAGTGGCTAGTGTGAACACTTTCAAAATTGTCCCCCTATTGTAACATCTTGAAAAGTTCATATGAAAATTAAATTTTTACTTAGAAAATTATACAGAATTGACGAATGAGAATTTTGACAAGTCCTAGTTACCCAAATGAGGAATAAAAACCAATTTAAGGAATTTTTGGAAGAAAAAAATATGATTATAATGCATAAAATGGGATATCATAGCCAAAAATCCAAGGATATGTGCAATTTTTGATGAAAACAGAACAAGATTCGTTGATTGCGAATACAAGGATATCATAGCCAAAAATACAAGGATATCATAGCCAAGATCAGAACCGCATATACGCACGAGAGCACTGGATCATCAAGATCAAATGGCCAGAGATTTGCGTACATAACTCGAGGATGATCATGCGGACAGAACAAGATTCGTTGATCGCAAAATCAGATCCGCACACCATGATCGAGGATCATCGAACGGTCGAGATTGAAGCCACGTTGAGAGATCGCGAATAGTGTTGTGCACGAGGATCATCAGATGGTTCAGATCAAAGCCGCATGATTAGATCGCAAACGTTGATGTGCTCGAGGATCATCGGACGGTTCAGAGAAAAGCCATTTTGATTAGATCACAATCGTTGATGCGCTCGAGGAAATCCAACGGCTGAGATCGAGAATCCGATTTCTGTTGATTAATCCGAGATCAATCCAACAGTTCCGATCAAAACCAAATGTATGTCTCGAGGAAAATCCTAAGAACCAGATTAAATCCAACATTTTCCGAAAAAAATAATGAAAAATACAAAAAAATTTGAAATTTTAGAAAAATAGTTTCTAAATTTTGAAAAATATTTCTAAAATTCGAAAAAAATCTGAAAAATACTCATTTTGCTCCAAAAATTAGAAAGTACGAAATTAGGGAGAATTAGGGTGTTTTATTCAAAGAAGGACACAAAACTTTCTAATTTTCTCCCTTGGAAAACTTATATAAACCCCCCTAGGCTCATAATTTCATTCATTCCAAAAAATAAGTGTTGAATGCTCCTCTTGTTTTCTCTAAGCCTTCTTCTTGTTACCTTTTCCCATCTTCCCCTCTTGTGTGTGTAAGAAGTTCTTCTCTCGAATTTGGGGAATTAAGTTGGGCGATCTTCATTGGCATTAGTATGTGGGGGGAATTGCTGTCGAAATTCTGGAAGAAAGCGTCACAAGATGGAAATGATTTCTACAACACCAATATGTTCTTATTTAAATTCATGGCATGCTCATTGTTGTGTGTTTTTCAATGAATTCAAAGATTTTCAACTTCAGTTCTTGAATTTTAAATGTTTATTTCAATATTTCAGTTTTGATTCATGTTTGAGTAATCATATCATCCATGCCATGTTAATATCATGCTTAAGCTTTTAAATTAAAGTATGATGCATGTTTTATGAGTGTATCATGCATTGACTGGGTATATTCTAAATTTTAGTTTGATTTCATATTCTAAAGTTTATTTTATGAGATCATGATATGAGAATTAATCAAAGATGATGGAGATAATAACCACGTACCATCATAGTGGTCATGGCGACACTATGGATGTTCTGTTCATATGAGTTAGGTCATTTGGTTTTAAGACCAAAGTACTTGGTTGGTGGGTAAGTTCCCTTGAAGTCCAAAAGTCCAATGAAATTGGCTAAGAAAAGCTATATTTCACTCTAAGGAGGTACTTTGTTAAGAACATCAAGGGATTAAAGGCCCTTTTGGTCTGAGATTTGACTTAAACAAATTGTTGTTTGAAACGCCTAATGATTGCAAGTGTTTGAACTATGATGGTGTTATGAGTTTAAATATGAAAGATGGTTATTCGAAAAGGATCCACTGGGCTATGTGCTCACTCTTCCTTTCTTATTTTTCAGGAACATGAACCATGGAACAGTTGAATATAGATAGTTTCTTAGAAAGTTTCTTCAGTATTATATTTTTAGAATTTTTAGGGCATGTTGCCCAAAGTTTTTATGTTTTTCTACTGAAAAGTATTTTGAAGTCTTCCGCTGTAACAAATTTTGAAAGGTCTAGTACTTTCAATTTCTATTATGAATAAAATAGTTTAAATTTCTTTATCTCTTTTAATTTGCCTTGATTTTATTGAAAATTTTGTATTCTTGAATTTATACAAAGGCACGAGATATTGAAAAGAAAAAGAACAAGTGTGTGTCGCTTGTAATGTAGCACTGGCCCGACCCGCCGTTTTGTTAAATCCACTGTCAAGAGGACGGTGGCAAATGTACATTGCTTAAAAGATACGGGCGTTGGGGTGTTACGCCTATGCACACAGGAAATCTATATAAAGGCTCCCTATGCTCTCATTCTTTTCATCCCAAGGCAAGAGTTGATAAGATCCCTCTTGTTTTCTCTAGCCTCTCTCTTGGCTCCTCTTTTCAATTCTTAAGAGTTCTTGAGATTTCTTGAGTGTGAAGTTTTCAATTTTTGAGTGTTTTTGAGATTCCAAACATCTTAGGGGCTGGAAGTTCTGCTGAAATTCTGATTTGTGCAACTAAGATTTTAAAACGTTGAGGTGAAAGTGATTTCAAAACTTTTATCTTGTTATTTTAAATTCAATGAGTTATCGTAACAACATGAGCCAACTACGTACCAATATTATTTCCACCTTAGCCACTACTGACTAGGTGTAGGGTTTTGTTCTTAGCAAGACGTGAACCTGAGTCTCCCAAAAGCACTCGGTACAATGAGACACCCCCGAATGCACATTTAGCCCAAGCATCACTCTGGTGTGGGATATAACAATCTACCCCCTTGGGAGAAATCTTGTCCTTGAGATTCACACCTCTGGTACACACAGAGAGGCTCTGATACCATTTGTAACAACTTGGGCCGACTGCGTACCGATATTATCCCCACCTTAGCGACCACTAACTGGATGTAGGGTTTTGTTCTTAGCAAGACTCGAACTTGAGTCTCTCAAAAGCACTCGGCTCTGATATCATCACGGTGGGCCTAGGTTATTATAGTTATTCATATGCATGTTTTATTTTCAGTTTATCATGCAAACTATGTTTTACTGTCATCAAATCATGTTGTACTTAGATCTCACATGCTTAGGTTTTTTTTATTAAAGATGTATGCTATATGACATTTTGGTTATGTGAATATCATGTTCACATGCTGAATTTTATTTTCATTATTCATGGTTGACTCAAGAAAAAAAAGATTGATTATGATAAGAAGCATGTACTGTCACAGTGATTCATCAGGATTATTGTGGGTGTTCTTGGATATGAACTTCGATTAGTTTCTAGTCCATATGGGTGAGGTCCTAAAATACTCAAAATACAGGTGAGGCCCTAAATCTGGTGAAACTTGGCATAAAGGAATGCCTTTTTACTCTTTGTGAAGTATTTTGATACGAACATCAAGTTAGAACGTTCTTTTGCTGATATTATTACTAGTATTCGGTATTGGGTCATTCATAGCATTAATATACCTTCCCTATTCATTGCGGGTTGGTTATTCATCAGCAGGGGTTTAGCTTATGATGTGTTTGGAAGTCCTCGGCCAAACAAATATGTTACAGAGATTCGTCAAGGAATTTCATTAATAACTAGTCGTTTTGATCCTTTGGCACAACTTGATGGATTTAGTAGATCCTTTTAGGAGGTCCCAATGACTCCTTTCAATCTAAGTTTTCAACTACTAAACAATAAGCTAATTGAATCACTTAATGTTTAAAAGTGTTTGATGTGAATGCCTTATTGATTTGAAATAATGATTTGACTATTTTTAGAATGATCCACTGGGCTTTGTGTTCACCTTTCGTCCTTTAAATTTTCAGGGAATTGAAAAACATGAAGATGCAAGACAATCACTTAGAAACTATGTTAAAGTATTTTATTTAAAGAATTTTTTAATTCATTATAAGGGCATATTGCCCAATTTTGATTATTCTATTGTATTACATTTGAGTTATGTACTCCTTTTCATCAATAAAGTTGAATGATTATTTTATCTCTAATTATCCTACCTTGTGAATTAAGTGAATGTAATTGAGTTGAGTACTATGAAAGTCCAACAGACTTGGGATAAAAGAAAATAGAAAGTCAAGTGTGAGCCACTTGTAAAAGTAACACGGCCCGACCCACCGCGTGATCCGAACCACCGAGTCGAAGGTTGGGGTGTTACATTGATCCTCTATGACGGGACTGTAGTCTTGGTTCACAAGATCGTGGTTTCTTTGTTTTGTGTTTCTTATGCAAAAACCTCCTTCGACTTTCTATTTTTTGCTTTGCCTAAGTTGGATAACACATCATTTACTCCAAAATTTATATTTTTTATTTCGTTTCTTTGTTTCTAATTTTCTGGTATTTCTATTTCACTTTCATTTCCTATACATTGAAATTGCACAAACTTTTCACATAATTGTGAAGAACCAATTGATCTTCATTTATTATTATTTTATTTCGTACAATTTTTTAGGATATTACAACCTATCCTCCTTAAAAGAAATTTTGTCTTCAAAATTTGCACTACTTCACTTGAGCATCATTCTATTAGGTGTTTTTGGTGAAAAGGTTTGGGTACTTAACCATCATCTCGCTTTCCAACTCCCCAGTGACCTCTTCTACCCCATGATGTTTCTACATAACTTTGACCAAGGGATGTCCTTTGTTCTCATGCTTTGCACTTTGTGATCAAAGATCTTGACTGTCGCTTCTTCATAAGTGGCATCATCCTAGATGTTCACCTCCTCCCAATGGATTACATGAGAGGGATCAGGTTCATACTATCTTAGCATCGACACATGGAAGACATTGTGTTCTAAGGTCATGTGGTTTGGTAAGTTTAGCTCGTAAGCGAAATCTCTTATTTTCCTAAGTATCTCAAACGGACTGACAAATCTAGGCAATAGTTTCCCTTTCTATCTGAACCTCTTAATTCCTTTTTGAGGACTTATCCTTAAAAACACTCTCTTGCCTAGTTGGAGTTCTAGGGGTCTCATTCTTTTGTCTACGTAACTCTTCTGCCTACTCTGCATTGTCACCAACGTCTTTTGTATATGTTTGATTTGGTTATTCATTTCTTCTACCAAATCTAGCCCAGTAAGCACATGATCCTCAAGCTTAGCCCAATAGGTTGGTGATCTACAAGGCTTCCCATAGAGAGCTTCATACGGAGCCATCATTATACTTACCTGATAACTATTGTTATAGGCAAACTCTACCAAGTGTAGGTACTTACTCCAGTTGCCCTTGAAATCAAGGACACAAGACCTCAACATATCTTGTAGTGTCTGGATAACTTTCTCAGACTGACCATCAGTTTGAGGATGGAAAGTAATACTCATGGTGAGTCTGGTACCTATCTCCTTTTATATACTCTACCAGAACTATGATGTGAATTGAGAGTCACTATCGGACACTATTATCGTAGGCACACCATGGAATCTTACTATCCCCTTCACATAGAGTTCTCCCAACTTACTAACTTGGTCTATGGATCTAATTGGCAGAAAATGAACCACTTTGGTGAGGTAATCCAAAATCACCCATACAGTATCTTCTCTTTTCTAGTTCTTGGGTAATCCGCTAAAAAAGTCCATGGCAATGTTATCTCACTTTCATTCAGGGTTAGGGAGTGGTTGTAACATTCTAAGGGGCTTCCGATGTTATGCCTTCACCTACTGATAGGTTAAACACTTGGAGACATACTTAGCCACATCTCTTTTCATTCCTCACCACTAGTAGGTCTTTCAAAGGTTTTGATACATCTTGTCACCGCCAAGATGCATCGTAGACTTAGTCAGATGGGCTTCGTCAAGTATGGATTGCTTACGTTGCCCATTCTGAGGTACAAAAATTCTATCTCTAAGTCATAAGGTATTCTCAACATCTAACCTAAAGTCAGTATACTTACCCTTTTCAACTCTTTCCAGGCTTGTTAGCCACTTGTCTTGCCTTTGTTTATCCCTGATCTAATGCAGTAAATTCGGTTGGCAAGACATGTTTTAGAGGTAGGCCTAGTTCTCATCTAAGTTTATGCCCAAATTGAACTCCTCAATTAGTTGGTATGTCTGACCGTTCTCTTCATCCTGCTTGTTGAACTTCCTACTCAAGGCATCGGCTGCTACATTGGCCTTCCCTGGATGGTAGTGTAGTTGGAAATCATAATCTTTAAGGAACTTCATCCATCTTTGTTGCCTAAGGTTCAACTCTTTCTGGGTGTAAATGTACTTCAAACTCTTGTGATCTAAAAACATATCAAACTTCTCGTCATAAAGATGGTGTCTCCAAATCTTTAGGGCAAACATAGTGGCAACCAACTCTAAGTCATGAGTTAGGTAGTTTTGTTCATGGATTTTTAGTTGTCTTGAGGCATATGCAATAACCTTTCCATCTTGCATCAAGACTGCTCCCAATCCATTCTATGAAGCATCTGTATACATAATATAAGTAACACCATGGATAGGAGTAACTAAGATGGGGCCCGTAGTCAATCTCTTCTTCAGCTCTTGGAATAATCGTTCACACTTCTCATCCCAATTGAACTTGACTCCTTTCCTGGTCAATTTGGTCATGGGTTTTGCCAATTTGGAGAAGTCTTGGATGAACCTTCAATAGTACCCAGCTAGGCCTAAGAAATTCCTAATCTCTGTAATTGTATTTGGTTGTTTCCAGTCCATGATAGCTTTCGCCTTCTCTAAATCTACAGAGATGTCTTCTGCTAATACTACATGGCCAAGCAACTTGACCGTCTTCATCCAAAATTTGCACTTACTGAACTTGTAATATAACTGGTTTTTTCTAAGGATCTCCAACACAAGTCTCAAGTGCTCTAAGTGTTCAACTTCTAACTTAGAGTAGATAAGAATGTCATCAACGAATACCACCATAAACTGGTCAAGGTATTGTGGAAAAAAATCCATCAAATCCGTAAACACAAGCTCGATTCATCAAATCCATAAACACTACTGCTGCATTGGTCAAGTCAAAGGGCATCACCGTGAACTCAAAGTGTCTGTACCGTGTCCTAAAGGTCGTCTTATGTATGTCAAACTCTTAGATTCTCAATTGGTGATCTCCTAACCTAAGATCAATCTTTGAGAAATGAGTGGCCCCTCTCAATTGATCAAATAGTTCATCAATCCTTAATAGAGGATACTTGTTCTTTACGATTGCCTGGTTTAGTTTTCGGTAGTTGACGTATAGTCTCATGGACCCATCTTTTTTCTTCACCAACAAAACCAGAGCTCCCCATGATGATTTACTTGGCCTGATGAATTCTTTTTCTCAGAGCTTGTCTAGTTGAGTCTTTAACTCGATCAGCTCTGCTGGTGCCATCCTGTAAAGAGGTATGGCTATGGGGTTGGTTCCAAGGTGAAGTTCAATTTTAAACTTTACTTTTCTAGTAGGCGATAGTATGGGTTAATCATCTAGTAACACATCCTCATAATCCTAACAACTTCTAGATCCTAGAATCCTCTTTATTCTACATGTCTTTCTCATAGAGTTTCTCAAACTCATCTTTCTGCTTCAGGCAGTTCAATATAGCTATCATTGCGCTTCTCTTTAATCACCGCATATCACCATTGATTCTATAGGTTTCTCCCAAAGGTAAGGTTATGGTTACTTGCCTCCTAGGACAATTTATCTTAGCCTAATATTGGTCTAATTAGTCCATCCTCAAAATCACATCATATCCATAAAATGATAGGACACATAAGTCGACTAAAATTAGTTTTATCCCGAAACCTTAGGCCACAATTACACATTCTTTTTGAAGTAATAGTGGTCCCTATGGGTGTGGATACATTCAAAGTTATGAGCAAAGTTTTTGTTATCATTTGTAACGTATTTGCTAGTTTCTCAATAATAAAAGATTTCGTAACACCCGAATAAAACAATAGTTTTACAACAACATTAAATAACAGGAATGTACCTTCCACAGTAGGGACTTTTTCTTCTTGAGTATCGGCAATAGCAACTACTCTGGCCTGGTTCTGACCACGAACCTAGTTTTGCCCATGGTTAGCATTCTATTGTTGTTGTCTGCCCTAGGGACGACCATTTTGTCCTCCTTCTTGATTGTTTTGTAGCTATTGTTGTTGAGGAGCCTGAGCTATTGCAGTCGGGCAATTCCTTGCCAAGTGACCCCTTTTCCTACACAGGTAGCACAACCCTAGTCCCTAGTCCCTAGCCTCCTTGCCAGTTCCTTTGGTTCTTTGTTAGGCTGTACTTATTACTGAGTCTGAGGTGCCTTCCTACCATTCTTGTTATGTTTTTTCTAGGCCCCTCTTGTCATTTTTGGGCCTCTTGTTTCTATTCTTCAACTTCTATTCAAAGTTGAGTTCTTGCTCTAGCATTAAAGCCTTTTCTATGACGCCTCTATACATCTTTATACCCAATGTCATTATTACCTTTTGGATCTCAATCTTGAGACCTTGGGCAAACCGGTTGGCCTTCATCTTCTCTTCCCTAATCAATTTAGGTTAGAATTTAGCCAATTTGGTAAATTTTACCTCGTACTCGGCCACTGTCATATCTCTTTGGTGTAGCCTGACAAAGTCCTCATCCATCTTCCTTAGTGTAGCTTCTAAGAAGAACTTCTCACAAAACATGTCCTTGAACTCTTTCCAATTCATCTACTTGATGTCAGTGTTCAGATCAGCCTTCACCATCTGCCATCAACTTCTAGTTGGTCTCTTGAACTAATGGATGGGTAGCACCACTCAACGAGGACCCGTTGCCCCTAACACATCTAGGTGTTCATCCATCTCTTAGTACCAGTAATCTACCGTCATGCAGTCAGAGGTTCCATCAAATTGGGATGGGCAGAGTTTCTCTGACTACTTCATCATATCCCTTTGTTCCTTGTCTTCCATATCCTTTCATGCCCTCTGACAAACTAGAACCTCGAGTACTAACACTAGCTATTGTACTGGAATCTATTCTTGCACCAGTGGTTGTGGCACCACTTATCATATCATCTGAGGCAATACCCTTATAATATGTTCTATGACCCTCTTGGTGACTTCCGTCATCATGTTCTCCATCTAAGTCTCAGCCATTCTAGTATATGCCTCTTGTCCTTGCAGTTCAGTCTCGTCAAACATGGAAGCTCTGGTAGTGTATCTTTTGGATCTAGCCATTATCTACAAGTCGAAAACCATTTTTAGTATTTGATGAGGTATACATGAGAGAGTTAAGAGAATTACAATCTGGGGTACACAACCCGTCTTCCCTTATCCTCGGTATACAAAATGTTTTTCTAGACTTGAGAAGATAGTTGTCCCGTCCATATTCATTCATTGAGTTCCTATTTCTAAGCCTTTTGTTTTGTTCGTACTATCATGATTCAAGATTCATGTCTCTAGGTTCTCGATTCACTCAGTGGCCTGGTAGTTTATTCTTCTAAGTTCTATTTGAGGGTTTCAAGGCCCTCTAATATTGTTGGGTACAAGATTTGGTCTCATGATCAAAACATGTGATATATATGAAGTTAAAACAAGTATAGCATGCATTCAATTAATCAAGCAATCATACAATTGTATAAATTCATGCTAATATAGTGAAATTCCAATTTTCCATCTATACATCTAAGTTTGAATGTCTCATACCACCCTTGCCCATTGACATAAACTTTCACTTAGAGATTTCACTACACCCAACTAATTTTGCAAATGTTTCAACAACGTAAGTTTCCAAGCCCCACTATGCATGACCATCCCATATTAGCCATGCATAGGGAAAGAAGTCTTTCAGAGTTACCGATCATTTACCAAACATGGCCCATCATTCTTCAAGTCCAAGATTCTTCCATAACCTCGAATTCCTATTCGTCTCATACCACATAGAAACTAAAGATATAGGATCCTCTTGATCTCATGTCCAAACCAAACAAGTATTTCATTTTAACACGTTTTTAGTCTCTAAACTATGCCTTAAAAGTTTTCATTTATGATCCACTGTACTACCCTTGAAAACACCCAAGTTTCTACCTAAGATCATTTTCCTAGACCTAAGGTCTCAATTTCTGGTTAAAAGGTTCAACCTTCATCTAATTCTTATATCATTCCTGGCACTATCTTTGTACTTTTGTACATTCACCTTACCCTTAATTTCCACCTTCTAATTTTCTTGTAGGAAAATAAGTTTGTTCTTCAACTCTGATTACTCGTACGAGCTGGTGGGACAACCTCCAGATTGGACGGCGAGACCAAAGTCTGCTTAAATAACCGCATTTTCTAAAATGAGATATCCCATCTCTCTTTCAATGTTTAGCTTTACACGAGACAAGGCTAACCCACTATCAACTCAACTTGTAATCTTTGTTTCCAAATAAAACCTTTTGAAAATGTATATCTCCTTTTTGGAAAAAAAAACTTTCAAAAAAAATTTCAATTTCAAAATAGAAGGTAGGGCTTTCTAATTTTAAGTCAAAATAAAGGTTTTACCTGATTGAGTCAACTCTTTCCATATCCTACCCAGTATACTTAATAATTAAGCTTTGATACCACCTTTGGTATCAGAGTAACCATCTCGTTCTAGCCCAACAACTACCAACCTGGCTCTGATATCACCTTTGTAACACCCCGCCTTCCCCGAATTTGATTCTTTACTTTTTTGGGAATGTGGACCGCATCACTCGGCCAAGAGGCAAGCTGGCGTCACATTATTTCTATTTTCACACTTTTTATTTTTGTCCCAATTCCCTAGGATTTTTTAGCATCATATAATTAGAATTTCATGAACATTTCTAAATAAAGTAACAAGAGATTTAATGCCATTAGTTGAAATTAATAGGTACAAAACCTTATTAATGACATAATTGCATTAATTGAAAATAAAAGGTACATAACCTTAATTTATGCCATAATTCAAAAAAAAGATAATTACCTCCAAAATTTCAAGGTACATAACCTTTGAGTTTATTACAGCGAAATAAATCTTAAATAACAAAATTAGGCCAACATGCCCTTACAATTAAACAAAACATTCTAAATAAAATATTCTAAAAAAATGTTGCCTAAATGGCTATCATACTGCCTCTATTTATCAATTTTTTGAAAAATTAGAAAATGAAAAGGTGAGCACAAAGCCTAATGGATCATTCCAAATATTTAACTTATTATTCCAACAAATATGACATTCAAGATAAATACTTTCAAACATTAGGCGATTCAATCAATTTCGTGTTTAAAGTTGTATAAAAGACCAAAAGGGGTTAACATCAGTGTTCCTATCAAAATACTTGTCCAAAAAGAGAAAGGGCAATCCTTTATGCTAAATTCCACTGAATTTAGGACCTCACCAAAGTATTTTGAGACCTCACCCATGTAAACTAGAAACGAACTCAAAGTTTACATCTTGAGAACACCCACAGTAATCCCTGTGGAATACTGCACCCTTACATGGTTATAATCTCATTTAATCTTTCATAAGTATAACAAAACTGCAATAATAGACTGACATGATTAAATTCAGCATACTAGTATAACAAGCATCATAATAGCACATAGCATATATGCAAACCTAAACATGCGAGGTCTAAGCATGGCATACATAATCAATAATGATAAAACAGACATATTCAAATATGAACATCTTATTGAAATCAAAATAATAACATAAAACTCAGAAATCACTTTTACCTCAGTATTTTCACTTTTCTAAAGCCTTAGTTGAATCCCTTTTAGAACTTCCCAACTGCTACCACAAAATTTCAGTAGCACTCTGTTACTTCAACTCCAACTGCTACAAAATTTCTCCAGTACTTCGTTACTTCTACCCCAATTGCTATTTAGAATAGCCCCAGAAGAGCGAAAAAATGTCAAGAGAGAGGTAGAGGGGAAGAGAGAGAGAGAGAGAGCAAGAAGGATGTATTAGTTCTTGCTAGGATGAAGAGAATGTGAACACAGATGCCCTTAGATAGAGTTTTAGATATCAAGGATTGGCAGGTTTGTGAGCTTGAACACAGGAAACTTTCTATTTCCTCCCTAAGCCGTCGCACCAAGTGTAGAGATTAGGGTTTTGAATGTGCACACTTTCTAATTTCTCTTTGTGTAACAAGGATTTGGAAACTTTTCGCATGACCAAAAAAGGGACCTCGGTCCTCATAAAGGTCACAAGAAGCGGGATCGCGGTCCTCCATGAGGGGACTGCAGTCTTGCGGCTCCTTTAATCACTGGATTGCAGTCTTCCATAGTTGCAAGACTGTGGTTTCTCTGTTTTGTGTTTCTTACACAAAAACTTCGTTCGGCTCTCAATTTTCTATTTTGCCTAAGTTGGACCACACATCATTTACTCCAAAATTTCTATTTTCTATTTCATTTCTTTGTTTCTAATTTTCTGGTATTTCTATTTCACTTTCATTCCTATATATAAAAATTGCACAAAATTTTCACATAATTGTGAGGAACCAATTGATCTTCATTTATCATTATTTTATTTCCTACAGTTTTTCAGGACATTACACCCACGGTGGAAGAGGCTGTGAGTGTCTACTTAGTGTTCTTCTAAGAAACAGCTCCTCCAACAAGCAGGTAGATATAGCTTGAGGTGGATCTGCCATTGTCTTAGTGTAACACCCCGATCCCTGTATTCTTTCTATGAGTGTTTGGATTTAACCACTATTGAAACAATTATTGAAACAGTAAACTTAACAACAAGGCGGACCAGGCCCGGTGTTACTTTACAAGTGATGCACACTTGACTTTCTATTCCCATCATCCCATGCCTTAAATGAAAAATAAGAGTACATAACGCAACTAAATTTTAAAAAGGCCACATTATAAGAGATAAAATAAATTCTGAATTTTTATTGAATCATAAAGATTTTCTAGATAACAAAATGATTACAACGGAATTCATAACAAAACTGGGCAAACATGCCCTACATAGAAATTTTCTAGATAAAATCAAAGGAGATGTCCCAAGTCCTTGCATATTCAATTTCCTAAAAAATATTAAAGAAAGGGTAAGCATTAAGCTCAGTGGATCTTAAATAACCATTTTCATATTCAAATCACTGACACATTCATAATTCAAACACTAACAAACATTAGGCATTTTAAGCATCAAGTTGTATAAAGTTAAAACTTAGACCAAAAGAGTTTTTCAACTCTTAATGTTCTCAACTAAGTGACTCCTTAGAGTGAAATATGACCTTTCTTAGTTATTTTCATTGGACTTTGGACTTAGGGACTCAAACCCACTAACAAATCACTTAGGTATTACAAACCTTATAAACTAATCATAAGAAGAGAACACCCATAGCAACCATGTTTCTACTATGATGGTATGTGATTAGAATCACCATATTCTCATATTAAATCCCATAATCATAAAACATAAATAAAAATTTCAGAATATGGCATTAAACTAAAAATAAAATTCAGAATTTCATGGAACCAAACATTCACCATTCACCATATGCATCAAACATTTAAACAATCCCTAAAAACATGGTACTAGCAAGGGGCATTCATCATGCATGCATGGATATGGATAAAATCAAACTAAAAACATGCACAAATACTGAAAATTAAAATTATACTAAGAGAATTTTAGAAAAACAAATCTCAAAAAAAAAGAATAAACATGCTAATTGTTTAAACAAGAAAAGACATTTAAGAGAAGCAACTTTCACCTTAGATGAAACGTTTTTCCCAAATTTCAGCAAAGGTTTCCTTCGCTTTAACACTTTTGAATCTTAGCAAAACAACTTTCTACGAATCACTAAATACTTAAACTAAAAGTCTCTCACCTTTGCACAAAAGAAAATGAAAAGAAGAAGAAGAAGTTTGAGAGCACAAAAGGGAAGAGTCTCACTTGTTCTTGGAATGAGTGATTGTGAGCAACATAGGGACGTATTTATAGTTTTTCAAGAGCCAAAGGGGACGTCCTCGGGTAGCTTAGGCAGCATGGGTAGCTTTTCATTTTTGAGCAAGTTTCTAAACACTAAAAGAGAGACATGGTAAGCGTGTACAAGAATCGCTAAACTTGCCAATTTTCTTATGAGCCATGATTTGACTCTGTATTAAATTTCTTAATTAATATCAAAGAATATTTTCAGACTTAGAATAATGCTAATATCAGTTGGGACATGATCTAGTGAGCATAGCAAGTTTCTAATCTAGTTTGGCAAGTACATGTGAGCAAGAATCTTTCCTTTGTCCATTTCATTTGTTTGGGCGTCACTCTTAGTGTATAATGGAATTCTTTCTTCTTTGACGTCCAGCCAAGTGAGTATGCTATCAGTCTTGAGGGGACAGCATAACACAATCTAATATTCATAGCTAAGCTTAAGGAAACTCTCCAATTTGGTTTAAACCCAAGGGTGGCGTCTCATATGTGAGAATCACTCAATTTAAGTGCCAAAATGGGATAGGAAAGTTTCCATTTTTTATTCTCTCTTGTGGATGTGGGATGGCTAGGGTTTTATAAGCATCAATTTAGATGTCAAACCATTCTAATTAGGTTAATTCACATGTGTGTACACACACATATGCATGGATGGACCGATTTTGATTAGGTGAGGCATGGAGCACATGATCACTAACTTGGTGCATGGAATCAATCTTCATGGATTTCCAAATCCTAGGTTGGACGTCTCATATGGGTGGTGTACTAAATCACTTTTGTGGTACATTGGATCTTATTTCATGGAATCATATAAAGGAAGACGTCCCATGGTGGTTGAGTAGGGTGGGGTGCACCCGATCATGGTATTTCACCCATGTGACTTGCACATGCTTTGGGTGGCCATGCCTTCATAGGTTCACATGAATTTAATAAAATTTAATATCTTCCTAATCACTAGGAATTTAGGTGTATAACCTATAGTTTTGGAACCACATGATCAAGACATAAATTTTAAGGTATAGTTTGGCCAAGATGGTTTTTCTTTAGAACCTTTCCTTATTTAGAACCCATTGAAGGTAATCGCCCGAATCTTGGCCAATTGACCCGATTTTTGGATATTTCATGCGACTTACTAGTTTATGCCATCCTATAGAATTTCGAGTCATTCCAAATCCTCGAAGTACCCTAAATGCCACTTCTTTCCTAATTTAAACCCCTGAAGGTTTTTGGCAAAATGAGAGCCCTAATCTTGACAAATTGAGCTAATTTTCGAATATGTTGTTCAATTAGCCGGTTTGAATCACTTTGCTTCATTTCAGGTGATTTTGGATTCATAAAGGTCACCTAATGAGAGTTTTAGAACTGGCCAAATTTAGCCCTAAAACGAGCTCGATTTCATTTTGCACCCAAATTTCACTAAATAGACCTTGAATTTCGTTTGATTTGGTATGGAGTTTTCAGGGTATTACACTTAGCATCCAAAAAAAAAGAATCAGAATTATCAATGATCTCCAACTAATTCGATTTCCTATATTTGAGCGTGTATCATTTTGTTCTCTATAAATACCACATGACTCGTTTGGTTGTTACCCAGTAATCCATTTGCAGGTTACTTAAATACCTCTTTAGCATCCCAACAATGTATGTAATATTTGGTAGCGCACAGACTTGAGCATACATTAGACTTCCTACAACAAATGCATAAGGAATTTTTTGCATGTGCTTAGTCTCATAGTCATTTGGGGCTTTGACTTAAACTGAACTTTTCACCCTTAGATACAGGGATATCACTTGGTTCGCAATCTTGCATGCCAAATCTCTTTAAAACCTTTTTAATATAGTTTTTTTTATATACTCTGAAAGCGATCACGATGTATCTAGATACCTAATACAAAGGAAGTGTCACCAAGATCTTTCATTTCAAAGTTAATTGAGAAAAATTTCTTAGTTTTGTGTAATAAGCCCATATTATTGTTGGCAAGCAATATGTTATTAACATGCAAAACCAAAAAGATGTACTTACTCCCGCTAAACTTATGGTATATACATTCATTCACTATGTTACTCTTGAAACCGAATGAGTTAATAACTCAACGCAATTTATAATACCACTAACGAGACATCTGCTTGACTCCATAGATGGATTTCTTCAATTTACAGACCATTTGTTTTCCGTATTTTGAGACAAAGTTTTCTGATTACACCATATAAATTGTTTCTTCAATACCACCATTGAGAAACGTCATTTCAACATCCATCTAATGTAACTCAAGATTAAAGTGCGTCACTAAAGCCATTATAATTCTAAAAGAGTTTTTCAAAGAAACTGGAGAGAAAGTCTCTTTATAATTGATGCGTTCCTTTTGTGTGAAGCCCTTGGTGACAAAACGTGCCTTATACCTTTCAACATTCCCTTTTGAATCCCTCTTCATTTTAAATATCCATTTAAACCAATGGGTTTTGTGACTTCATGCGATGAGACTAAATCCCAAACATCATTATCCCTCATTGTAATGCCCTGAAAGCTCTGTACTCAATGAAATAAGAATTGTCACCCTTTCAGGAAAATTTGAGTACAGAACGAATCTAGCCTCATTTTAGGGCCAAATTCAGAGAACTCTAAACCCTCATTTAGTGACTCATATGAACCTAAAACGACCTGAAACGAAGTGAGGA
>JAJIYU010002118.1:0-32377 GCA_030144865.1 Tinospora cordifolia | reverse complement strand
GAGAGAGAGAGAGAGAGCAAAAATGATGTATCAGTTCTTGCTAGGATGAAAAGATGTGAGCACATGGCCCCTATATATAGAGTTTGGGAGAGTAAAAATTGATAACTTTGGGTGGCAAGTCCAAAGGCAACTTCTCATTTTCTCTTGGATAAAAATTAGCAAGATCAAATATTTAGAGTTTATTATTATTATTATTATTATTATTATTATTATTATTATTATTTTGGCTTGATCAAGATTAAGATTAATTTTCTCTTCATTTTTTATTTTGGTTTTCTTTTCGAGCGGTGTGCCACCAAATTTTTATTTTGTTTTATTTTTTTTTTCTTTTCTTTTCGTTCGGTGTGCCACATTTTTTTTATTTTTATTTTATTTTTTTGAAAGCAATCTTTATATATATATTTCGGGCGGTGTGACCATATTTTGTTTTGTTTTTTTTTTGCTCACTATATTTTACTAATATAAATCATATCTATACACATATTTAATTGCTAATTTTTGCAATCCATATATTGCTAATTTTTTTTCAACCTATATCTATATAATATAAACTTGTTAATACTTCTATATTTTTATTTTGAGATTTTCTTTATTTTCAGCATTTAATCTAAAGTTAGTATGCTTGCCTTGTGTAACTCCTTTGATCAGACTGGTAAGTCATTTGTCTTGCCTTTGTTCATCCCTGATCTAGTGCAAAAGATCTGGTTGGCAAGACATAGTGTAGAAGTAGGCTTGCTTTTCATTTAGAGTCACATCCAGCCTAAAATCATTAATCAACTGGTACATCTGGTCTTTTTCTTCCTCCTATTTGTTCAACTTCCTACTCAAGGCATCAGCAACTACATTGGCCTTCCCTGGATGGTAATGTAGTTGAAAATCCTAGTCTTTCAAGACCTCCATCCATCTCCGTTGCCTGAGGTTCAACTCCTTCTGGATGTAGATGTACTTCAAGCTCTTGTGATATGAAAACAGATCAAATTTCTCACTGTAAAGGTAGTGTCTTCAAATCTTCAAGGCAAACACAATGGCCGCTAATTCTAGGTCGTGAGTAGGGTAATTCTTCTCATGGACCTTCAGGTGTCGCGAAGCATAAGCGACTACTTGTCTTTCCTGCATCAACACTGCTCCAAGTCCACTCAGCGAAGCATCAGTATAAAGGGTATAGGTAACACCATGGGTTGGAGTGACTAAGATAGGGGCCGTAGTCAATCTCTTTTTCAGTTCTTGGAATGATTGTTCACATTTCTCATTCCAATTGAACTTATCTCCCTTCTTGGTCAGCTTGGTCATAAGTTCTGCTAGTTTGGAGAAATCATGGATAAACTTTCTATAGTACCCAGCCAGACCTAAGAAGCTCTTGATCTCTGTGACTGTCTTAGGTTGCTTCCAATTCATAACCGCTTCCACTATCTCCAGATCTATAGAGATGCCTTCTGCTGACACTACGTGGCAAAAGAACTTGACCATCCTCATCCAAAACTCACACTTGCTGAACTTGGCATATAATTGATGCCTTCTGAGTGTCTCCAACACTATTTGCAAGTGTTTTAAGTGTTCAGCTTCTGACTTAGAGTAGATTAGGATGTTATCTACGAATACCACCACAAACTAGTCAATATAATGTCTAAACACTCGGTTCATCAAGTCCATGAATGCTGTCGGGGCATTGGTCAAACCAAATGGCATCACGGTGAACTTGAAGTGTCCATATCTTATTCTGAAGGTAGTCTTGTACATGTCGGACTCCCTGATTCTCAGCTAATGATAACCCGACCTAAGATCAATCTTTTAGAAATGAGTGGCTCTTCTCAATTGATTGAATAGGTCATCAATCCTCGGTAGAGGGTACTTATTCTTCACCGTAGCTTGGTTTAACTTTCGATAATCGACACAAAGTCTCATAGAACCATCCTTTTTCTTCATGAACAACATCCTAGCTCCCCAAGGTGATTCACTTGGCCTGATGAACCCTTTCTCTCGGAGCTCATCGAGTTGTGATTTTTACGCAATCAGTTCTATTGGTGCCATTCTATAAGGAGGTATGACTATAAGGTCGGTTCTAGGGTGAAGTTCAATCTTGAACTCTATCTCTCTAGTAGGCGGTAGTCTGGGTAAGTCATTTGGGAACACATACTCGGACTCACTATCCACTGCTAGGTCTTGTATCCTCTTCAGTTCCATAGGCTCTTCTTCAGAGAGTTCCTCAAACTCATCTTCTGCCTTAAGCAGTTCAACATAGCTATGATTGGACTCCTCGGTAGTTTTCGCATATCTCCATTGATTTTATAAGTTTTCCCAGAAGGTAGGGTTATGGTCACTCATCTTTTAGGACAATCTATCTGGGCTTGGTACTGGTCTAACCAATCCATCCCCAAGATCACATCATATCCATAAAAAGGTAAGGTATATAGGTCAACTGTTAAGAGTTCATCCCCAAACCTTAGGTCACAACTGCACATTCTTTTTGAAATCACAGTGGTCCCTTTTGGTGTGCACACATTCAAAGTTACAGGTAGTATTTTTGTCACAAGTTCTAACATATCATCTAGTTCATCAGAAATAAAGGATTTAAAGGCACCTAAGTCAAACAATAGTTTCACAACAACATTGAATAATAGGAACATACCTTCTACTGCAGGTACCTGGTCTTCCTGGGCTTCAACCACGAACACTCCACCCTAGTTGTGACCACGGCCTTTGTTTTTTCCCTGATTAGCATTCTGATTCTGTTTGGCTTGAGGACGCCCATTCTGACCTCCTCCCTAAATATTTTGTGGTTGCTGTTGTTGGGGAGCCTGACCTGATGTTGTTCGGAAATTTTTAGCAAGATGCCTCCTCTGTCTGCATAAGAAGCACAATCCCAGCCTCCTTGCTTGTTCCCTTTCTTCATCCTTATTTTGTTCCTGTCTCTGTGGTGCGTTCCCACCATTCTTACTTTTCTTTTGAGCCCCTTGATTATTTTTATTCCTGGGCCTCTTATTCTTCCCCCTCAACCTTTGTTCTAAGTTGAGTTCTTGCTTCAGAGTTAGGGCCTTTTCTACGACGTCCTTGTAAGTTTTTAGGCCCAAAGTCTTCACTATCTTTCGGATCTCCATCTTGAGACCCTGTCTGAAATTGGTTGGCCTTCCTTTTCTCCTCCCTTATCAGATCTGGTGAGCATTTGGCCAGTTTCGTGAACTTTCTTTCATATTCAGCTACAGTCATGTCCCTTTGATTTAGTTGAGCAAAGTCTTCCTTTAGCTTGCTCGGGTTTGCTTTTGGAAAGAACTTTTCATAAAAGATCTCTGTGAAGTTTTCCCAACTCATGGCATCAACATACGTATTAGGGTCCATCCTCATCATTCGCCACCAACTCTTGGCTGGTCCTTTGAAATGGTGCGTGGCCAGTGCCACCCGTCTTGACCTAGTTACCTTCAGTACATTGAGAATTTCTTCTATTGTTGGTAGCGGTGGTCTGCCGAGATGCAGTCTGTAGTACTATCAAATGAAGGAGGGTGGAGCTTCCGTAGCTCTATCAACATTTTCCTCTGTTTTCTTGTCCTCCAATCCCTCTTAAGCCCTCTGATGTTTGGGATTTTGGGCCACATGTGTTGCCTGTTGAACCTGGATAGGTTCTTGTACTTGAGGTTGTGGTGCCACCTAAGTGATTATTTGTGGAAGTGCCCTCAATAGTTGATCCAGCACCCTCTGCGACATCTCATTCATCATGGCCTCCATCCACGCCTCCATTCCAGTAGGTAGTTCTTGTTCCTGTGGTTAAGTCTCATCGGAGGTGGTGGATCGAGTTGCACACCTTCTTGTTCTAGCCATTGTCTATAAATTTAACACCTTGTTAGTATTTGCCTCGTCAGATGTTCATACTATCATGACTTTAGATCCATGTCTCTAGGTTCTCGATTTATTTAGTGGTCTAAAGGTTTTTCTTCTAGGTTTTTTTCATGCATGGGTACAGGATTTGGTCTCAAATCAAATAAGCAATAAAGCATACATATCACACAATCATACAATCAAGCTAGCACAACAGGATTCTAAGCTTCCACCTAAGCTTTCAGGTTCAAGTGTCTTATACCAGTCTACCCCTTCCACTTAGGCTTTCACCTAGAACAGAGTCGCACCCAAACAATTTCGCAAATTGCTCGATAACTAAGGTTCTCGAGCCTACTATACTCCACTATCCTATACCAGCGAACATAGAGAAACCCAGTCTGCTAGAGTAACTGATCATTCACCACACATGGTCCATCATTGTCCGAGTCCAGGCTTCCTCCATACCCCCGAATTCCTATGCATCCCATACTACATAGAAACTGAAAGATACATAAGCTTTCTGGTTTCGTGTCCCGATCAAACAATTTTATATTTTCACACAAGTTTTCGTCTCTAGCCTTTGTCTTAGAGATTTATGCTTTTAATTCATTGTGCCACCCATGGCTGCACCACGTTTCTACCTAGGGTCTTTCTCTGGACCTAGGGTTCAATCTGGTTGACTCACAACCTCTATCTAGTCAAGATACCACACTTGGCATCTTTTTCGACTTCTATTCACTTTCTTGCCCTAATTTTCCACCTTCTATTTTTTTTTATAGAAAATAAGAATGTTCTTCAACTCCAACTACTCATATAAGCTGGTAGGACAACCTCCAGATCGGGCGGTGAGAGCGAAGTTTGCATAGCAATCGCGCTTTCTAAGACAGGATAACCCACCTCCCTTTCAGTGCTAAGCTTTACTCGGAACAAAGCTTACCCACTATCAACTCAACTTATAGTCTTTGTATCCAAACAAAACATTTGAAAATATATTTTTCCTTTTTGAAAATACTTTCTAAAACATTTTTCAATTTTCAAAAATAGAAGGTAGGGCACTAAAATTTCAATTCAATTCAATGTGAAGCCTAATTTGGGTTTTTAATTCTTGTGAAGCAACTAATGTTTGAATTTCTATTTTATGCCTAATGCACCTAAAGCTTGGGCTCTGATACTACACTTGTAACACCACAACCCCCACATTCTTTGAGTCTTGGACATAACCACTATTCTTTGACAATGGACTTAACCACTTGGTGAGTTGGGTCCATGTTATTTTACATGTGACACACACTTGACTTTCTATTTTTCAATACCTCATGCCCTAGAGTAGATTCAAGAATACAAATTTCTACTTAATAAAATCAAGGCAATTAAAGATAAAGAAAATTTCAAACTCCTTTATTCATAAAAAGGAAAATACATAACTTTCTAATATAAAAGTAAACTATTACATTGTTGATTAAAAGAAATTCATAACCTCTAAAATAAAATTTAAATTTCAGTGGAAGACTTAGTCAAAATTGGGCGGCATGCCCTTACATTAAAAGGAAACTTTAAAAAAATAGAAATTTGCTAAAATAGAAACTATCCAAATTTCATGGTCTTCATAATTTAATTTCCTAAAAAAAAAAGAGGAAGGGGGGAGCACAATGCTCAGTGGATCTTTTTCAAACAACCATTTTTCAAATTCAAACCAATAACACATTCATATTTCAAACACTTGCATACGTTAGGCGTTTCAAGCATCCATTTGTTTAAAGTTGAGACTTTAGACCAAAAAGGTTTTTAAGCCCTTGATGTTCTTAACAAAGTACCTCCTTAGATTCAAATATAGCTTTTCTTAGGCAATTTCATTAGACTTTAGGAACTTAAGGGAACTTACCCACCAACCAAGTACATTGGTCTTAAAACTATACGAACTAATTATATGAAAAGAACATCCATAGCAACTCACATATTTGCTATGATGGTACCTGGTTATTTTCACCATCTTCTTTTGTTAAATCTTATATCCTTGAATCATCAAATAAATTTCAGAACATGAAACTAAGATAAATAAAATTTAGAATATGAACAATCCGAAAATCAAATCATGAAACAACCATAATCATGCATCATACTATGAAATAAAGCTTAAGCATGATACTAAACATGGCTTGAATATTATGAATGCATAAATCCGAACAAGGATCAAATTTGAAACTGAAATATATTTTAGAATACTAGAACTGAAACTATTTTGATTTCTAAAGCCATACAAATAATGAACATGCTAGTAATTCGAATAAGAAAAATTGGTGTTCTAGAAATTACTTTCACCTTTGTTGAATTAATTAGTTGAAAAATATCTGATAGCACTTCGTTACTTCAACTCTAATTGTTACAAAATTTCTCCAGTACTCCGTTATTTCTACCCCAGTTGTTGTTTAGAACTGCCCCAAAGAGAAAAAGAATGTTAAGAGGGAGGCAAAGGGGGAGAGAGAGAGAGAGAGCAAGAAGGATGTATCAGTTCTTGCCGGAATGAAAAGATTGTGAGCACAGGGCCCCTATATATAGAGTTTGGGAGAGTGAAAATTGATAACTTTGGATGGCAAGTCGAAAGGTAACTTTCTAATTTTCTCTTGCATATAAATTAGCAAGATCAAGTATTTAGAGTTTATTATTATTATTATTATTATTATTATTATTATTATTATTGTTATTATTATTTTGGCTTGATCAAGATCAAGATCAATTTTCTCTTGATTTCTTTTATTTTGGTTTTCTTTTCGAGCGGTGTGCCACCAAATTTTTATTTTGTTTTATTTTTATTTTTTCTTTTCTTTTCGTTTGGTGTGCCACAGTTTTTTATTTTTTATTTTTTTTTGAAAGCAATATATATATATATATTTCGGGCGGTGTGACAATATTTTGTTTTGTTTTGTTTTTTTTTTCGCTCACCATATTTTATTAATAAAAATCATATCTATACACATATTTAATTGCTAATTTTTGCAATCCATATATTGCTATTTTTTTTAACCTATATCTATATAATATAAACTTGATAATATTCTATATTTTTATTTTGAGATTTTCTTTATTTTTAATATCTGAATTTCTTATAATTTATATTATCCAAATTTTTTGAAAATTTTTCAATCTCCAATTTATATTTCTATTATATTTCAATTGTACAATTAAATTATAAACTTTATATATTTTGTTTCCAGTTTTTTGTGATGTATTAAATCCAAATCAACTAGCTAATAAGATAATTTACTTAAATAACTGATTAACAATATTTCTCACTTTTACTTTTGTAACCCATAAATATATAACTTGTTAATCAGGGTTTATTAATTAATTTGACTAATAAAATTTTCATTTCTATTTTTTTTAATATATATATATTTTCATTTAAGTTACAAATTAAAATTATGCCCAGATTTTGTATTAGATTTTTTTTTTAAGAAATAAAAGTAATTCTTTAAAAAAAATTTATACTTATATATACATTTGTTTTCTTAATTAATTTAATTTTATTTCATACTTTTAGAGTATACACTGTTTATATCAAAAAATGTTATAATTTTTTTCAATTAAAATATTTATTTGAAATTCATACAAAATTTATAGGTGTTAAAATTAAGAACTCATAGTGCCCATATCTAATGTAGAATGCAGTATTCTGCACATCTTCTTCCCCTCAGCTGATGGTATCCAAATCTTGGCTCAATCTTCGAAAACACCTTGGCACCCCTAAGTTGATCAAATAATTTGTAGATAAGTGGAAGATGATACTTATTCTTGATGGTCACCTTGTTCAGTTGTTGGTAGTCGATACATAAATGGAGGCTCCTATCCTTTTTCTTCACAAACAATACCGAAACACCCCTCACTAGGAGTGATGAAACCTTTACTCAACAACTTCTCTAGCTGGACCTTCAACTCTTGCAACTCCTAGGCGCCATTTGGTAAGGAGGAATCGATACAGGTCGTGTCCCTAGAATGAGCTCGATGATAAAGTCAATCTCCCACTTACGGGTTAAGTTAGGTAAATCCTCAGGGAGGACATCTAACGATAGGGATCTCATCAATGTTCAACTGCGAATGTGCTTCATCTATGGTCGTTAAACTGACTAGAGTATCAATGTCATGCTGTTTCACCAATCTGCCATCAGTACTCTTCCTATCTGAAACTCTACCCTGAAAGACAATAGTGGGTTGGCCCAAAATCTGAAATACAACCTTCTTGGCAAAAAAAAAATCAACATGTGCATGGTATGCAGCCAGCCAGTCCATCCCAAGTATGGCATCAAACTCGAGAAACTCCAACAGTCAAAGGTCTACCATAGTCTCAAAGTGCCCCATCCTAAGTATACACCTCTCACATATAATGTTGGGGTAGATGCGTTCCCCAATCTATTTACGACACATCCAGAAAAAAAGGACAAAGTAGAACCAACATCAATTAACACATATATAGATGAATCACAAAGTGAGACGATACCTTCCACCAAGGTCCTAGTCGAATTAGGGCTAGGCTGTTTGATGGCCTGTGTTCTATCTCTAATAATTGCGGTAGAAGAACTAGGACCCCTATAAGAGTCAGACACTCATCCCTCTTGTGTCCAACTTGTTCGCACTAATAGCACGTAAAGGGTGGTATCTGTCCTCCTTGATAACTCTGGCTTTGTCCACATCCTTGACCACGGTCTTTGCCTCGGACCTCTGAAAATGTACTATGCTACTCTACCGGTGGCTGTGTCTGCACATGAGTGGCTGCAAGTGCAACCATCATCGTGGCAGTCTGGCTGGAAATGCTACTCAACTGTCACTCAAAGAACTTCCCCTTCCTCTGCCTCTACCGATGACCACATGTAACATCCCAACCCCGGTATCTTTAAGCATTGGACATAACCACAATTCTCTTGACAGTGGACTTAACCAACTGGCGGGTCTGGCCGGTGTTACTTATAAGTGACACACACTTGTTCTTCTCTTTTTCAATATCTCGCGCCTTTGTATAAAACTTCAAGAATACAAAATTTTTACTTTAATAAATTCAAGGCAAATTAAAAGAGATAAAGAAATTCAAACTATTTTATTCATAATAGAAAAAATTGAAAGTACCAACTTTTCAAAAAAACACTAATTATTATAACAGAAAACTTCAAAATGCTTTTTAGTAGAAAAGATTTAAACTTTGGGCAACATGCCCTTAAAAATTCTAAAAATAATAAGGTAAAACTTTCTAAGAATTATCCATGTTCAACTGCTTTATAGGTTTCACGTTCCTAAAAAAAATAAGAAAGGAAGGAGTGAGCACATAGCCTAGTGGATCCTTTTCAAACAACCATCTTTCATATTCAAACTCATAACACAATCATAATTCAAATACTTGCAATCATTAGGCGTTTCAAATAACAATTTGTTCAAGTTGAGTCTCAGACCAAAAGGGCCTTTAATCCCTTGATGTTCTTAATTAAGTAAATGGGCCCACTCGACATCAACCCATTTGTGGCACGTGTTGGCATCAACCTGTTACACGTGGTGACTCACAAGGTACTGTGGTACAAGACCCTCAAGTACTTAGGTCTGAAAATCATATGACCTAACTCATATGAAAAGAACATCCATAGCGTTGCCTTGACCGCTATGATGGTACGTGGTTATTATTACCATCGTCTCAGCTTAACTCTCATATCATGATTTCATAAAAATAAATTTCAGAATATGAAATCAAACTAAAATTCAGAATATACATAATCAATTCATGAAACACTTGTAAAACATGCATCATACTATAATTTAAAAGCCTGAGCATGATACTATCATGGCATGGATGATATAATTGCTTAAACATGAATCAAAACTAAAAAACTGAAATAAACTTTTGAAATTCTAAAACTAAAATTGAAAATCTTTGATTTTAGTGAAAAAAAATTCAGCAAGGCTAGGGTTGGACTCCTTGGTAGTCTCAGTATATCCCCATTGATTTTAATGTTCTCCCCAGAAGGTAATGTTATGGTTACCCATCTCTTAGGACAATCTATCTGGGCCTTGTACTAGTCTAATCAATCCATCCCCAAGATTACATCATAGCCATAGAAAGGTAAGGTATATAGGTCAACTGTTAAAAGTTTATCCCCAAACCTAAGGTCACAACTACACATCTTTTTTGAAGTCACAATGGTCCCTATTGGTGTGGACACATTCAAAGTCACAGGCATTGTTTTTGTCACAAGTTGTAACCTATCAGCTAGTTTTCAGAGATAAAAGATTTTGAGGTACCTGAGTCAAACAACAGTTTCACAACAACATTAAACAATAGGAACATACCCTCTACTGCAGGGGCTTGGTCTTCTTGGGTCTCAACCGCGGACATTCTGGCCTGGTTTTGACCACGACCCTTATTTTGCCCTTGATTGGCATTCTGATTCTGTCTGGCTTGAGGACGCCCATTCTGATTTCCCCCCTGAGTATTCTATTGTTGCTACTGGGAAGCTTGAGCTGGTGTAGTTGGGCAATTTTTTGCCAAATGACCCTTTTGCTTGCATATGAAACACAATCCCAGCCTCTTAGCTTCTTCCCTTAACTCGTCTTTGTTCTGCCCCTGTTTCTGTGGAGCCTTACCACTTTTGTTTTTCTTCTAGGTCCCTTGTTGGTCATTTTTGTTTTCGTTCCACTTATTCTTTCCTCTCAACCTTTGTTCCAGGTTGAGCTCTTATTCTAGAATTAAAGCTCATTCTACAACTTCTTTGTGGGTTCGGAGGCCTAAAGTCATGATAACTTTTTGGATCTCGATCTTGAGACCTTGTGCAAATCTGTTGGCTTTCATCCTTTCTTCTCAGATTAGTTCTTTAGAAAATTTGGCTAGTTCAGTAAACTTCCTTTCATGTTCAGTTAATGTGAGATCCCTCTAGTTGAGTCTTACGAAGTATTCTTGCAGCTTTCTAAGAGTTGCCTCCGAGAAGAACTTGTTGTAAAATTTTTCTCTGAACTCTCCCCAAGTCATGGTCTCAATGTCAGTGTTAGGATCCATCTGCGTTATCCTCCACCATCCACGGGCTGGTCTTTTGAAATGGTGTGTAGCTATTGCTACTCATCTTGAACCTGTCACTTTCAGCACATTTAATAACTCCTCCATCTCCTAGTACCAGTGATCAGCAGAGATGCAGTCAATAGTTCCATCGAATGAGGGAGGGTGAAGCTTTTGCAAATCCAGCAGTGTATTCTTTTGTTTTTCATCTTCCAGGTCTTTTGGATTCCTTTGACGTTCCTGGGGTACTGGTGTTGGGACTTGGACTGGAATAGGTTCAGGTGCTTGAAGTTGAGGAGCCACTTGAGGCATTATCTGTGGAAGTGTCCTTCTCAATTGATCTAGTACCCTCTACGATATTTCATTCATCATAGCTTCCATTAATGCCTCCATTCATGCCTCCATCTGTGCCTCCATCCCAGTAGGTAGTTCCTGCTCTCATTTTTCAGTCTCCTTAGAGGTGGTGGATCAAGTTACGTACCTACTAACTCCAGCCATTTACTTGTAAATTGAGCAGAATGTCAGTATGTGTCAAATATTCGTACGATCATGGTTCTAGATTCATGTTTCTAGGTTCTCGATTTGTTCAGTGGCCTAAAGTCTTTCTTCTAGGTTCTTTTCATGTGTATTAGGTACAGGATTTGGTTTTAAAGCAAATAAACATTACAACATGCATATCATACAATCAAGCTAGCACAGCAAAGTTTCAAGCTTCTACCTAAGCTTTCAGGTTCAAGTGTCCCATACCACTCTACCCCTTCCACTTATGTTTTCACTCAGAATAGAGTTGTACCCAAACAATTCTGCAAATTGCTCAACAACTAAGGTTCCTGAGCCCATTATACTCAACCGTCCCATACCAGCGAGCATAGAGAAACCCATTCTACCAGAGTTACCTATCATTCACCACATATGGTCCATCATTCTCTGAGTTCAGGCTTCCTCCATAACCCCGAATTCCTTTGCATCCTATACTACATAGAAACCAAAAATTATAGTAGCTTCCCAGTCTCGTGCCTGATCAAACAATTTTTTGTTTTCACACAACTTTCAGTCTCTAGCCTGTGTCTTAGAGTTTTATGCTTTTGATCCACTATGCCAGCCATGGCTACACCCGTTTCTACCTAAGGTCTTTTCTCTGTACCTAGGGTTTGGTTATGGTTGACTTACAACCTCTATCTAGTCAAGATACCACCTTTGGCATCTTTTTCAACTTTTAATCAAATTTTGCCCTAATTTCCAACCTTCTTATTTTCTTTAATAGAAAGTAAGGGTGTTCTTCAACTCAGACCACTCATGTGAACTGGTGGGATAACCTCCAGATTGGACGGCGAGACCGAAGTCTGCTTAGCAACCTCACTTTCTAGGGCGAGATAACCCACCTCCCTTTCAATTTTTCACTTTACTCGAGACAAGGCTTACCCACTATCAGCTCAACTTGTAGTCTTTGTATCCAAACAAAATATTTCAAAACATATATTTCCTTTTTTTTTTAAAACACTTTCTAAAACGTTCTTCAATTTCTAAAATAGAAGGTAGGGCATTTTAAACTCAATTCAATTCAAGGTGAAACCCTAAGTTGAGTTTCTAATTCTAGTCAAATAGCCATTGATTGATTTTCTAATTCTAGCCCAGTGTTTCTAATAACTGAGCTCTGATACCACACTTGGTATTAGAAGAAACTTTCTGTTCTTGGCCCAGCAACTAATGCCTAGGCTCTGATACCATGCCTGGTATCAGAGGAAACTTTCTGTTCTTGGCCAAGCAACTAATGCCTAGGCTTTGATACTACGCTTGTAACACCCCAACCCCCGTTTCTTTAAGCATTGGACATAACCACCATTCTCTTGACATGGACTTAACCAACTAGCGGGTCGGGCCGATGTTACTTTACAAGTGACACACACTTGTTCTTCTCTTTTTCAATATCTCATGCCTTTGTATTAAACTTCAAGAATACAAAATTTTCACTTTAATAAAATCAAGGCAAATTAAAATAGATAAAGAAATTTAAACTATTTTATTCATAATAGAAAAAATTGAAAGTACCAACCTTTCAAAAAAACTAATTATTATAGCGGAAAACTTCAAAATACTTTTCAGTAGAAAAGATTTAAATTTTGGGCAACATGCCCTTAAAAATTCTAAAAATAATAAGGTAGAAACTTTCTAAGAACTATCCATGTTCAACTGCTTCATAGGTTTCACATTCCTAAAAAAAATAAGAAAGGAAGGAGTGAGCACATAACCCAGTGGATCTTTTTCAAACAATCATCTTTCATATTCAAACTTATAACACAATCATAATCCAAACACTTGCAATCATTAGGTGTTTTAAAAAAAAATTTGTTCAAGTCGAATCTCACACCAAAATGGCCTTTAATCCCTTGATGCTCTTAATTAAGTAAAAGGGGCCCACTTGACATCAACCCGTTTATGCCACGTATTGGCATTAACCCGTTACACATGGTGACTCACAAGGTACTGTGGGACAAGACCCTCAAGTACTTAGGTCTAAAAACCATATAAGCTAACTCATATGAAAAGAACATCCATAGCGTCGCCTTGACCATTATGATGGTACATGGTTATTATCACCATCGTCTTAGCTTAACTCTCATATCATGATCTCATAAAATAAATTGGGGAATATAAATTAAAACTCAGAATATACACAATCAATTCATGAAACACTCGTAAAACATGCATCATACTTTAATTTAAAAGCCTAAGCATGATATTAACATGGCATGGATGATATAATTGTTTAAACATGAATCAAAACTAAACAACTGAAATAAACTTTTAAAAATCAAAAACTAAAATTGAAAACTTTGATTTTAGTTAAAAACACACAAACAATGAGTATGCTATAAATTTAAATAAGAATAGAAGGGTGTTCTAGAAATCACTTCCACCTTGTGACGCTTTTTTCAGAAAATCTGCAGCAATTCCCCCACGTACTAGTGCCAATGAAGATCACCCAAATTAATTTCCCAACTCAAGAAAAAAACTTCTCACACATAAGAGAAAGGAAAGAAAGGTGAGAAGAGGTGCCAAGAAGAGGGCTTAGAGAAAATAAGAGGAAATTTGAACTCATATTTTTGGAATGAGGGAAGTGAGAGCTTAGGGGGGTTTATATAGATTTTCAAAGGGGAAAAAATAGAAACTTTTGAGTTTTTCTTGGAGTAAAATACCTAAATTTTCTAGAATTTCATATTTCCTAATTATAAGAAAAAATTAAGTATTTTTCAAACTTCTTTCAGAATTTTAAAATCAATTTTTGGTATTTATCTTGATTTTTGATAATTTTCAACAAATTTTTCGTTGATTTTCGTATTTTTTGTATTTTATAAACTCTCTAATATCTCATTGCATCGGATCGTCCTCGAGACACACACAGGGATCAGATCGGAGGGTCGAGATTGGAGCACGCGGAGTCGTTCCGTATGACTTCGCGATCGAGATTTCATGGCTTTGATCACGGTCGTCCGATTCCCCTTGATCATCTCTGTTCGTTCGATCTTTGTTATCCTGTGCGCTCGGGCATTGGCGCGTGTAACACTCCAAGCCTCATATCTTTAAGCATTGGACATGACCACCATTCTCTTGACAGTGGACTCAACCAAACGGCGGCCGAGCCGGTGTTACATTTACAAGTACACAACTTGCATCACTTTCTATTTCAATTATTTCATGCCTTGATTGTATTTAACAGTACATAACTTAAATTTAAGAATTGAATAAGGAAATAGTATAAGAAATAACTGAAATTCATAAAGTCAATTAATTAAATAAAATTGAGTACATAATTTGATTTTAAAGAAAACTATTACAGTGGAAGATTCAAAACATGTGCAACATGCTCTTACATAGAAATTAAAAACTTTTTAAATAAAAAGAACCTAACTAATATTCATGGTCTTCATGTAAATCAATTACCTGAAAATAGAAGGAAGGGTGAGCACATAGCCCAGTGGATCTTTCTAAACATTTAAATCATTATTTCAATTCAAACAAACCAAGCATATCAAAAACTTTTGTACATTAGGCGATTCAAACAAATTTCTTGTTTATGGTTGACATTCAGACCAAAAGAGTTTAATCTCTGTGTTCCACATCATTGGGAGAGAGAATCACTCTTGAAAACTCAAACCCAATATCTATGAAGTGGGATCACTCTTGAAAACCCAGTTAAAATCATCAAAGGTAAGCCAGCAAGTCGGATCGGGGGGTGGAACACACATGATGACACTATGCAGTCTATCATCGCGCCGGCACGTGGATTGAATCATTATTTAATCTTTTCTTAGTGATAAGAACACACAATATCGAATTAAACCATCAATACAACATGCACATGAACAATCAAATATTTATTCATGGCACAGTTCAGGCATATCATGCATCATTATTCTTGATTTCTAAACATGCATAACATGTATATTCATGGCTCATCAAATAAATAAAGCATGCATATTTAAAACATATATTCAATCATTCTACTTTAAAACATCATCACACATGCAAGACTTATTCAAATTAAAATAAAGAAGTAAAAGTTAGAAATCACTTCCACTTTAAAATACATCTCTTCTACACACCTTTGAAATCCAATAGAGTTTCGTTACTTCAAAGCTTCCAAATACTCAAAAACTCTCAAGAACACTCAAAAACACTCAAGAACTCTCAAGAACACTCAAGAACTGAGGGGATTGCCAAGAAGAAGGCTAGAGAGAGTCAAGAGGGATTAGTATGCTCTTGATTTGGGATGAAAAGAATGGGAGCATTAGGGGTCTTTTATACAGAGTTCAAAATAGTGTAGAATGACAAGTTTTTGGTGCTCTCCTTATAATAAACTTGCTAATTATTCAAATTTTCGTGCCCCCCAAGTATAGAAAAATAGCAAGTGTGTTTGGAAAATTCAGAAACACAATTTTCAAATTTTTAGGATTTTTTCTTTTTTTTTAGTTATTTAATCTCGATTTAATCGAAGTATAAATCTGGGCCGTTGATGATCCTCGATCGTGGCACTAAGATCACGGTCAAGATTAACGAATTCGCCATGGGTCGTTAGATCATCCTCGAATGCATCAACATATCTGATCTGATCTGGACTGCTGGATTTCCTCAAACACAGCACAACATTCGCAATCATCAAAGCGGCTTTGATCTTCACCGTCGGATGAGCCTCGAGTGCAGCACCATTCGCGATCGATCGAAAACGTATCAAATTTGAGCCATCAGATCGCCCTCGAGTGCAGTACCATTTGCGATTAACAATGCGACTTTGATCTTCACCGTTGGATGAACCTCGAGCGCAACACCCAATGATCATCAGTACGAGAGCACAGATCCTGGCCGTTGGATCGTCATCGATCACAGTGTTTGGATCTTGGTCGTGATTAACGAAATAGATCTAAATCGTTCGATCTTCCTCAATCGCTGTACGTTCGCGATCAACGAAATGAATCTGCATCATTAGATTAGATGGATGATTCTGGGTCATTGGATTTCGGTGATTTGGTGTTCCTAAGCGTTGGTTTGGTTTTGATCTTGTTTGTTGGATTGACCATATTAATTTTGGACCATTGGATGCAATTTCTAATTACCAAAATCACTTTTTAAGGTTGCTATTATCCGAAATTTGTCAATTTCACACTTTCTAATTGATGTAAACATGAACTTTTGCACATGTCTTTCCATTTTATTCATTTTTTAATATTCCCTCCTTTTTATTTCTTTAATATTTTTAATGCCAACAATTTAATAATCTACATTTTTCATTTCTTCATTTTCATATATTTTTATTTATATTTATTTCATAATTTTATTTTTAAATAATTATTTATGTAACTATAAATTGATACTTATATAATGTTATATTTATTTTAGATAAATACACGCATGCTACATTTTTTTTCAATTATGTAAATTTTTCTATATACATATTCCTATAATATGTACTATTATTCATTGTGCTAACACGCATATTATTCACACACGCATTAACCTATATATGTGTGTGTACATATATACTTTATTTTTATTCTTTTAATTTCATAATTAATTCTACTTAATTGACATTTTCATTTAAATATCAAATTAAGGTTTCATTTGCCTACCCATAATTTGTACCCAAAAGTTTCTTAAAATCTTCAAAGTGGATTCACTTTACGTATTTCATTTAATTTCATTAAACATATTTATCTTTAATTATTTGACAAAATTTTGGGTTATTACAACTCACCCTCCTTAAAAGAATTTCGTCCTCGAAATTTATACTCATTCACTTGGGTGTTGTTTTGTCAGATAGTTTGGTTTTGACTAAGTTGGTATGCCCAAAGGCTTTGCTACTTTAATGGTACACTAGGAATTCTTAAGGAAATAAATTTCATTAATAGAGATAATTGGTACAAAGTCTAATTTCGACTTAAATTTCATAAATGCTAACATATAACAATCTAAAGGTCTCCCTACTACTACTCATATTCAAAATTAGTTCATTTGTCCTGACATTGGACTATGAGAGTCTCTACTGAGGATCTTGATCTTCCTGAGCCTCAACAGCAAACATTCTGGCTTGGTTCTGACCATAACCCTTATTATCTTGTGGTTGAAGAGCTTGGGTGGGTGTAGTCAGACAGTTTCTTTCCAAATAACCCTTTTATTTGCACACATAGCACAGTCCATGCTTCCTCGCCTGTTCTTTGAGTTCATCTCTATTTTGTCCCTAATTCTGAATTTGTGGTGTTTTCCCACCATTCTTATTCTTTTTCTGGGCCTCTAGTTTCTCTGTTTCATTACTAGGCCTCTTGTTCTTACTTTTCAACTTCTATTCTAGGTTGAGTTCTTGTTCTAGTGTTAGGGCCTTTTCCACGACATCTTTGTAAGTCTTTAGGCCTAGAGTTTTCACTATCTTTCGGATCTCCATCTTGAGACCCTGTGCAAACTGGTTGGCCTTCCTTTTCTCCTCCCTGATCAGATCTGGTGAGAATTTGGCTAGTTTTGTGAACTTCCTCTCATATTCAACTACAGTCATGTCCCTTTGATTCAGTCAAACAAAGTCCTCCTGTAACTTGCTCAGGGTTGCTTTTGGTAAGAACTTCTCATAGAAGATCTCTGTGAAGTTCTTCCAACTCATGGCATCAACATCCGTGTTAGGGTCCATCCTCATCATTCGCCACCAACTCCTGGCTGGTCCTTTGAAGTGGTGCGTGGCTAGTGCCATTCGTCTTGACCCAGTTACCTTCAATACATTAAGAATCTCTTCCATCTCTTGGTACCAATGGTCCGCCGAGATGCAATCTGTTGTACCATCAAATGAAGGAGGATGGAGCTTCTGTAGCTCCATTAGCATTTTCCTTTGTTTCTCATCCTCCAACCGCTCCAGAGCCCTCTGACGTTCAGGATCTTGGGCCACAGGTGCTGGTTATTGAACCTGAATAGTTCAGGTACTCGAGGCTGTGGTGCCACTTGAGGGATTATCCGTGGGTGTGCCCTCAATAGTTGATCCAGCACTCTTTGTGACATCTCATTCATCATGGCTTCCATCCGTGCCTCCACTCCAGCAGACAGTTCCTGTTCCCGTTGTTCGATCTCATCAGAGGTGGTGGATCGAGTGGCGTACCTTCTTTTTCCAGCCATTGTCTAAAATTTACACCTTATCAGTATTTGCCTCGTTAGATGTTTGTACTATCATGACTCTAGATTCAAGTCTCTAGGTTCTCGATTTGTTCAGTGGCCTAAAAGTTTTTTCTTTTAGGTTTTTTTCATGTATGGGTATAGGATTTGGTCTCAAAGCAAATAAACATTACAACATGCATATCACACAATCATACAATCAAGCTAGCACAACAAGGTTCCAAGCTTCCACCTAAGCTTTCAGGTTTAAGTGTCCCATACCACTCTATTCACTTGCTTGCCCTAATTTTCCACCTTCTAGTTTTCTTTTATAGAAAATAAGAGTGTTCTTTAACTCCAACTACTCATATAAGTTGGTGGGACAACCTCCAGATCGGGCGGCGAGACCGAAGTCTGCTTAGCAACCGCGCTTTCTAGGGCAGGATAACCCACCTCCCTTTCAATATTTAGCTTTAATCGGGACAAGGCTTACCCACTATCAGCTTAACTTGTAGTATTTGTATCCAAAAAAAAATATTTCAAAATATATTTTTCCTTTTTGAAAACGTTTTCTAAAATAGTTTTCAAAAATAGAAGGTAGGGCACTAACATTTTAATTCAATGTGAAGCCCTAATTTGGCTTTCTAATTCTCGTCAGGCAACTAATGATTGACTTTCAATTTCTAGCCTAATCAACACATGTTTAGGCTTAACTTTCTATTTCTAGCACAAGGCACCTAAAGCCTAGGCTCTAATACCACTTTTGTAACACCCTAGCCCCCGTATCTTTAAGCATTGGACATAACCACCATTCTCTCGATAGTGGACTAAACCAAATGGGGGCCGGGCTGGTGTTACATTTACAAGTAAACAACTTGCATCACTTTCTATTTCAATTATTTAATGCCTTGATTGTATTTAACAGTACATAACTTAAATTTAAGAATTTAATAAGGCTATAGTATAAGAAATAACTGAAATTCATAAAGTCAATTAATTAAATAAAATTAAGTACATAATTTGATTTTGAAGAGAACTATTACAGCGAAAGATTCAAAACTTGGGCAACATGCTCTTAAATAGAAATTAAAAACTTTTTAAATAAAAGGAACCTAACTAATATTCATGGTCTTCATGTAAATCAATTACCTGAAAAATAGAAGGAAGGGTGAGCACATAGCCCAGTGGATCTTTCTAAACATTTAAATCATTATTTTAATTCAAACAAACTAAGCATATCAAAAACTTTTGTACATTAGGCGATTCAAACAAATATCTTGTTTATGGTTGACATTCGGACAGAAAGAGTTTAATCTCTGTGTTCCACATCGTTGGGAGAGAGAATCACTCTTGGAAATTCAAACCCAATATCTATGAAGTGGGATCACTTTTGAAAACCTAGTTCAACATCATCAAAGGTAAGTCGACAAGCTAAATCAGGGGGTGGAACGCACATGATGACACTATGCAGTCTATCATCGCGCCGGTACGTGGATTGAATCATTATTTAATCTTTTCTTAGTGATACAACACACAATATCGGATTAAACCATCGATGCAACATGCACATAACATGAACCATCAAATATTTATTCATGGCACAGTTCAAGCATATCATGCGTCATTATTCTTGAATTTTAAACATGCATAACATGTATATTCATGGCTCATCAAATAAATAAAGCATGCATATTTAAAACATATATTCAACCATTCAACTTCAAAACATCATCACACATGCAAGACTTATTCAAATTAAAATAAAGAAGTAAAAGTTAGAAATCACTTTCACTTTAAAATACGTCTCTTCTGCACACCTCTAAACTTTGGCAGAGTTCTGTTACTTCAAAGCTTGCAAACACTCAAGAACTCTCAAGAACACTTAAGAACAGTTCAAGATCACTCCAGAACTGAGGTGATTGCCAAGAAGAAGGTTAGAGAGAGTCAAGAGGGACTAATATGCTCTTGATTTGGGATGAAAAGAATGGGAGCACTAGGGGTCCTTTATATAGAGTTCAAAATAGTGTAGAATGGCAAGTTTTTGGTGTTCTCCTTATAAGAAGCTTGCTAATTATTCAAATTTTTGTGCCCCCCAAGTATAGGAAAATAGCAAGTGTGTTTGAAAAATTTAGAAACACAATTTTTGGATTCTTAGGAATTTTTTTCATATATTTTTGGATTTTTTTCGTTATTTTTTGGTTATTAATCTCGGTTTTAATCAGAGCATAAATCTAGGCCATTGATGATCCTCGATCACGACACTCAAATCACGATCAATATTAATGAATTCGTCGTGGGTCGTCAGATCGTCCTCGAATGCATCAATGTATCTAATCTGATCTGGATCGTTTGATTTCCTCGAACGCAACACACCATTCGCGACCATCAAAGCGACTTTGATCTTCACCGTCGGATGAGCCTTGAGTGTAGCACCGTTCACGATTGATCAAAAACGTATCAAATCTGAGCCATCAGATCGTCCTCAAGCGCAACACCATTTTCGATTAACAATGCAGCTTTGATCTTTATCGTCGGATGAACCTCAAGCACAACACTCAATGATCATCAAAATAAGAGCACGGATCCTAGCCATTGGATTGTCATCGATTGCAGTGTTCAGGTCTTGGTCGTGATTAACAAAATAGATCTGAATCGTCCGATCTTCCTCGATCACTGTACGTTCGAGAACAACGAAACGAATCTGGACCGTTAGATCAGACGGATTGATTTTGGGCCGTTGGATTTCGGTGATTCGGTGCTCCTGAACGTTGGGTTGGTTTTGATCTTGTTTGTTGGATCAGCTACATTAATTTTGGACCATTGGATGCAGTTTCTAATTACCAAAATCACTTTCTAAGGTTGCTATTATCCGAAATTTACAAATTTTACACTTTCTAATTGATGTAAACATGGATTTTCGCACATGTCTTTCCATTTTATTAATTTTTTAATATTCCCTCCTTTCTATTTCTTTAATATTTTTAATGCCAACAATTTAATAATCTACATTTTTCATTTCTTCATTTTCATATATTTTTATTTATATTTATTTCACATTTTTATTTTCAAATAATTATTTATGTAATTATAAATTGATACTTATATAATGTTATATTCATTTTAGATAAATACACGCATACTACATTTTTATTCAATTATGTAAATTTTTCTATATACATATTCCTATAATATGTAGTATTATTCATTGTGCTAACACATATATTATTGACACACATGTTAACCTATATATATGTGTGTATATATTTATACTTTATTTCGATTCTTTTAATTTCATAATTAATTCTGCTTAATTGACATTTTCATTTAAATATCAAATTAAGGTTTCATTTGCCTACCCATAATTTGGACCCAAAAGTTTTTTTAAAATCTTCAAAGTTGATTCACTTTACGTATTTCATTTAATTTCATTAAACTTATTTATCTTTAATTATTTGACAAAATTTTGGTTTATTACAGTGCAGATCATCTTGCGGCCATCGAATCGTGAGATCAGATTTAGATTAATAGTTTGCAGCCGTTGGATGTATTTTTGAGTTATATTTATATGATTTTCAGCCGAATTTCATATTCTATTTTTGGATTTTTCCCAAATCTTAATCCAAATTGACTTTCTAATCTTGTTTTCATAAAAAATTGCACATATCCTTGTATTTTTGGCTATAATATCCCATGATATACATTATATTCATATATTTTCTTCCAAAAATCTATTAAATTGATTTTATTCCTTATTTGACTAAACTAGGGCTTACCAAATTTTGCATCTATCAATTCCGTATAATTCTCTAAATAAATTTTCAAATTTCATACAAATTTTCGAGATGTTACACCATGACCTTAATAACCTTTGGGCCCACCTCTGTATGATTGCTGAGTCTGCAATACAACCTATTGTTGTGGTTGTGGCTAAGTGGTACTGCTAGATATTACAGAAATCTTAGGATGTTCATCCAATCCATCCATCTCATATTGTAAAGCCTCCCTCTGGATCTCCTCTGAGGTCTAGGCCCTGGATGTGGAAGTTGTCTGCCTGATAGTGACACTCACCCCTCGTCGATAGAATCCAGCCCTCTCTCTATGCTTAGCTATCAACCTAGGTCCATAGGCTTCCAATTATAGGAACCAATGTGTATACTCTCTCACTATCATGGTCCCCTGGTGCAGGATCAGAAACTCAACCTTCTTACATTCGTGCTCAGTTTCTAGAACGTTAGCCTCAAGAAAAAGCTCTCTAAACCTGGCCCAAGAGGTAATCGGGCCATCTATACTCCTCATGGCTCACCCCCATCTAGTAGCCTCATCCTCCAACATATGTGCTGAGAATAGAACCTGGTCTACATCATATAATCGTAGAGTCTCAATGTTTTTCTCCATGTTAAGCAGCTATTCCTCTATTGCCTCTAAGCTAATGCCACCTCTGAACCTCCCAGGGCACAAGTCCATAAAGCTCTGGAGGAGTTGGGCATGGGCTCTCTCATCTCTTTGTTTGGGGTGGGAGCGGTAAGAACTACTGTTGCCTCAACTAGTGGCTCAGCAACCGTTGGCACAGGGGGAGCAGGCTACACTACTGGCTTAGCTCTCTGTCTATCAGTTTCCAACCTATTGAGCCTTTCCCTCAATAAGGTTGTCCGGGCCCTGAGTAGCCTCGTTAGACACCCTAATCACAGCCTTGAACTTTTGTATTGGGTCCTGCTCCGGCTGAATTAGAGGTGGTGGTGGTGGCATCAACTTACTAGGCCAGAGCGGCGATTTGTTCTGCCTGGGTGGTGCTCTACCCTGCTTGGGTGGCATCCCTATCTGCAATTCAAATCGAATTATTGGTTATTCATCCATTTAAAATAGACTCAACTGTAAAAGCTTAGTAGTATTGTGCATTTTGTGCAAAATACGCCTTATGATTAATAGTTTCTCTCCTTTGTTTGATGTTTTATTTACTTTTGCAATTATTCTAATATTGCATAGGTTTTTTATTTATTAGTGTTTTCCAATTCTTTTGAACCTAGACTCTAATACCAACATTGTTGAGACCTCTTCCCTGGATAGAAGGGCAGCCTGACCAGCATAGTAACCCAACAAACCCACTCATCAAGTAGAGTTTGTCCAATCACTATTAAGCCTTTCAAATCACAACAACAAGTGATGTCAAAATAATTTAAAGATTCAAGTGCGAAAGTAAGCAAAATGAAGAGTGATCATTGTATTACATATTGTCTCATTCAAAAATACACAGTTGACCATATATATATACACAAAAATGACCAACCTCAAACAAAAAAACCAAGAAAAGGAAAAAGGAATTGTTAGGGGGCTAGACTATCACCATGCCATTCCCTTTGTCAACCGTTGAGGAACCTGAAATGTTAGTGGAGCGATGAACCTAAAAGTCAATGTGACTTAGTGAGTAGCAAGATCATCATGTTACTCATAACCAACATTCCAAAACAGTGCATGTATGCATGAATAGTAAAATGATATAGTGTTTGAATGCATGGCATAGTATAAGGGGAATTATAAATGATGCAATAGTTATAAAAGAACATCTCAAATGCATGCTAGTTAAAACTATATTGTAATACCCAAAATTCGGGTTAAAAAAACATTGTTGTTCACAAATAATATGGTACTGTAGCGCACTATTTTGTGGACAGTTACTGTAGAGTAGTATAACACTATTCATTCGAGACAAAATTACTTTCAGCGTACTGTAGCACACTATTCACTACTATTCATGTTTGTTGTTTTGTGCCAAAAAAATCCATATAAACCCCACCCCCACTTCCCTCTTTCTGAAAATTCATTCCAGCAAGAAAGAAATAATTTCTTTGTTTACTCTCTTTTCTTCTCTTATTTTTTGGTTGTTCTAGATAGCAAATATGGTAGTAGGAAGGGAAAAACCCTAGTTTCTGCATAGTAGTAGTGAATGTCTACTTCTAGGCACTTCTTTTAGAGCAACAGGAGGATTCTACAAATAAAAGTAGGTATAATAACTTTGTCTAAGTCCCTATTTAAGATTTAAGACGTCCTTGTGACCGTTATTCATTTCAGTACGTATTACTGTTCATGTATACATTGCCTACTGTTTACAAGTACAACACTATTCATAGGTACAGTTCACGAGATAGTGTTCACCATTACTTTTTAGTACTGTTTACCGATACTTATTGTTCATAGATATGATACTATTCATGAACAATTATTAAATCATATTTTTAAAACATAGATCCTGAAGACTAATATTTAAAAACTCGAACAAGTTGGAATAACAACGCAAGGGTTCAAGAGAGTCAAAGATTGAGGTGGAAGTGATTATCTTGCTCATTAGTATTATTTCAATTTTAATGGTGAATATGTGATGTTTACATTATTTGAATGCCTAAAAGCATGCTAAGATGTTGATTAAATGATTTGTGAATAACATGAATACTTGAATGCTGGATTAACATAAGTTATATGTCTATGTTCTATGTTTACATGCTTTTATGCTTCTATGAAATGATTGTTGTCGTATTTATGTTTTAGGAAATGATCAGCATGATTGCGTTATTTTACAATGATGTTTTATATATAATGAAATATTTGTTGATACACAAGCAAAGATAAATTTAGAGCTGAGCCACGTACCATCATAGTGGTTCATGGGGGATCACTGTGGGTGTTCTTGCGATAAGGAACAATGGATTTGCCTCTAGTTCTCGATGATAGAACTATGGGTGTGACCCTAGTTCTTTAGTGATGGAACGATGGTGTGACCCTAGTTCCCGAGTTGGGTGATGGGTGTGCCCCTAGCCCATTGGAATTTGGCATATAGTGCAGTTTCCTCATTGTTTCCAATATGGTGATGATGAGAAAACACCAGGGTTAGAACCTTCGGACTAATTGATGACTATTGATAACTAAATGTTTGAAACGCCTAATAAATGATAAGTGTTTGCATGTTCAGTGTTTGATTTAAATAATGCTATTGATGTACTGTGTATGATCCACTGGGCTCTTGAGCTCACCCCACATCTTTATTTCAGGTGACCCTTGAAGGGTTGAGGCTAATAGTACAACAGAGTACTTTTAACAACCTTATAACAACCTCGCTGTTGAGGTTGTTATAAGAGTTCTTTTGTTGGGTAGTTAGTTTAAACTAGGTGTATGGCCCTCTAGACTGGTTTTAAATTAGTAATTTTCTTTATGTTTTAGACTTTGGCCACATATGCCATATCCAAATATTTCAGTTGGAAACATGTTCTATGTTTATTTAAATTTTAAATGTAGAAGTTAATGATTTAACTATTGATAATCGTTGCATGTTTTTCATGTGATACTCTCTGGTTAGCCAAGAGTTTGATTACTTATTTATATTAGTTCTGGTATGTCCAGATGATATTTAATGAGAATTTAATATGGAAAAAGCAACATCCTAGTTCTTGGCAAATGATATATGTGCCAACATTTAATGACATGTCTCTCATGTGTGACAGTCATGACAAAAACTAAGGATCGAGGACTGGGGTGTTACATGTATCTAGGCCAGAGTCTTAAGTCAACAAACCCAACCTTATCGTTATCGCTCGAGTAGGTCATAAGTAAGGTGTATCGGCCACTCTAACGAGTCATAAGCTAGGCGTATTCTTCGAATACACCAACTCCGCACTGATCCTCAAGAGCCCGTCATTCAAGCGGGTCGAAAGCTAGGTGCATTGATTATATACCCTAACCCTGCGCACGAACCTCAAGTCTAATCTCAATCACATTATGTACCCTAACCCCATGCTTGATCCTCGAGCCTATGGTCTCATTACCTATGTACATCTATGTATTTCAAAGCCAATTTGACATATTTCAACCACATGAAATCATTTAAACCATGTCATTTCACTTATGTTTTATGCAAGAAATGCAAGTTAAAGTAAACACCTGAATCAAACTACTTACCTCACGTCTCGTGCACTAATGTCCCGTTGACACTTGGCCTAGTCCTGTAGTATACACTCAAATCTACATTATTTAAACTTAACTTTAGTTATTTTTAGAAATGTGGTTTAACTTTTGTTCCACTATTCGTAATTGGTCTCGATCAACCCAAATTCAGTCAACCGATCAAACCTGGTCAACTAGCCAAACTTGGTCAAAATTAGTCAACATGATCAATTTTGGTTACCTTTGGTCAATTTGGGTCAAATTAGGTCAAAATTGGGTCATTTAGGTAAAATCTGCAAATTTCAACACTTACTTAAATTTCAAGCTTTTTATTCTTTTTGTGCAACAAATTTTTTATTTTTTTGCAATCAATCCGTGCGTCAGATTTGCAAAAAACTTTTCAAATTTGATTTGAACCTCCTAAACATTCACCAAAATTTTAGTTTATAATTTTTGGACTTCATTTGATATGGTTTTCAAGTGTAATAACAGGAATTGTAAATTCTCGTTTCTCATGTGATAGGCGGTCACATTGTGCATCAATTGAGCCCCTTATCCAACTTAGATTGGGACAAAATTTGGTATAAATGTTTTTAACATATCCACTGATGTCTCCACCATATTTCAATCCAAAATACTAATCTTTGGTCAGTCAATTGGTACCCTACATTCTTTCTTATATGACATATTTTTCAATATTCAAGTTTTTTATGATTTTCAAGTGCCTAATTACCCCTATTACCCCACTAGTCTTAGGCACTTTCTTAGATTTTTGTAAGTTTTTAGATCCCAAAACATTAACAATTGAAGTCCCATTCAAAGCAACAAGCAGTATGGCAATGATCATTCTCAAATACACCTTATAACACTTAGCACACACTAACAATTCTAAAAATTTTCTAAGTACCAATTTCTATATGTAACTAGGTATCTTTGCATGCATATAAAATCACGAATATAGGGGCTTAAGGTTCGGGGTTTATACCTCCTTGTAGCCTTAAATGTGAGGTTTAAATTACTCCAAGTCTCGGCTCAAATGGACGTCCCTAGCTACTTCAAATGTTGCCTCAAAGATGCTTCATAGAACAGTTTTCTGCTGGAACTATTGTAATAATTAACAACTAGTTAACTTTAGCAACTTGTAAACCATGTTTAAGATCTCAACTTTTGTGTTCTATTAATTGGAGATTGATGTACACATCACAAAGAACAAAATGAGTGTTTTTACCTCAAAAATGGATCTCGGATGGGTTAGGAACCAACCCCTTAAAGATTAGGTCAACACTATTTCCCAATAGTTTCAGCATGTAACTATGTCAACCAGCACACTTTCGTGGTCGCTTTAGTCTCTAATGGCTGGGGGATTCAACTAACGACTTGCACATTATTGTAGAGGGGGTGAAAGCTTTCCAAGGAGCATAATTTTAGAGCAAATGGATATGGGAGGAAGAAGAAACAAGTTGTTGAAGAGGGCTTGTTGAAATAGAAAATCTATTCAAAAGACCTAGTTTGGTTGCACATTGGAGCATTCTTACATGGTAAAAAGCTTGCCACGTGGCTTGTGACTTGCCATGCAAAGAGCTCAGATGGCCAGTGGTCAGAAGCCAGGCGGTGACCTATCGGATAGCCAAAATCGGAGCTCCAAACTCATGTTCGCCACTAGTTTTCAATTGAAAAAAATCTAGAATTGAAGAGGAAAATGAAGGAAAAGGGAGGGGAAAGAGAAAAGGGGCGTGTGGGCTAGCCCAGGGCACAGTCCATTCGGCCAGTGCTTCACGCAACCCACACACACGAGCCAAGGTGCATGCCGCCTACACGGGCCAAGGCTCATGCGCCTTGGCCCTTCTAGGCTTGAAAAAAATAGGTTCTTTTTTTCTTTTTTTCACTCTCTTTTTGGTATATACCTTTATGTATTATTATTATTATTATTATTATTATTATTATTATTATCATCATCATCATCAATATTAGTAATTTTCTTTTATTCACTTACCCTCAATTTCTTCAAAATTCTCTAACTATACTCTAATTCCAATATTTAAACATTTTTTGTTCTCAAAATACAATAATTACCCAATAATTCATATTTTCTTCCTAAAAAGTTGACAATCACTCTAAAAATCATATTTCCTCTCAAAAATTATATTTTCTCTATAATTAATGTATTCTCTTCCCAAAATTATATTTCTCAATTATTCTAATTTTCTTCAATTAAATGGAAAAAAATTAGAGAAAATTGAAAAATTAATGTATTTTCATTAAAAATTTCAGAAAAATACATGAGAATGCATATATCGAACCCATTAATTTTGTGTATCAAAAATATGGGTCATCACAAGAAGCATCCCAATTTTCCTTTTTTGCATGATCATGAACTCTTTTTTTAGAGAATTCTTGGATAACACTTATATTTTATTTTACTTGACATGCATTTTTTTATTCATTTGTTAGATTTTTTTTCATTAAACTTCATCATTGTATAACGTATATTATGTAGTTGATTTTACAAAACCTAATGAAAGATTAAAGTATTTCATTTTCATCTTACTGTGACTTTTTGTAGTTTTTTTTTATGTCATATCATGTATTTTACATACTTGAGATTCATATTTTGTGTTAACACACATTAGAATTTTAGGTATATTTTGCTTATTATTATAAATACCTTTTGAGCCAAGACATTATGTTTTGATATACTTTGACTTAAAAGTTCATAATTGGGGGTAGAAAACCTCCTTAGTTATTTCTACCCCTAATTATTTTATTCAAGAAGGACTAACAAAGATAATGGTTAAGCCTACTCTAATGCCCTAACTTTCTTATATTATTGTCATTCCTACATTATTAAAATATTATCATCTTACTATAGCCTTATTTCTTTCTCATTTATTCTAATTTTATAACATGCAACAAACCTTAGCTTTAGAAATTCATTACAATCCTTATGGTTGGACCTTGGGGCTCCCCAAGTTAGTTACTTGTTTTATTTACTACACTATTTGCGCTAGTTACACTTATACTTTGTTGTATCATCTATTTTATATCTAAGGTTTATTTATATTGTATTGTTGTTAATTTATCATTCAAAGAATGCATTTTTGCATCTTTTTATTTACTTAAAAGTGTGATCATAGAGCAAGTAACACCACGCAGGTGGGCAATGATCTAATGGTGATGATGGATGGAGAAGCCTAGGTGATTATCTTCTTTTTGGACATTAAGGACAACTTCTCTATTCTTCGAGCCTTTCTTTTTTACCTCTTATTTCTCTTGTCTTTTTTCTTTTTTCTTTCATAGATTAATGCAAAAGTACTTCTCTTTTACAAAATCGTCTTAATTCATTTCTTTTTCACATTGTCATCTAAGCACAATTTTTTTGCCACATGAGAGAATGGAGTGAGTTAGAATCCAACAAGAGTGTGGCAACTTAGCCAAATTTTAGTTGAGGCTCATTCCCATATGAAATTGCAACATGAACTTAAAAAAACTTCCACGAGCTTGATTTTCCTTTCTTAAACTTACTCATTATCTTGTATTTCGACCAAGTTGGCAAGATTTTATCAATTTGAGGAGGAGTGGTGGACTTACAAAGTTTTTAATGTTTGTCTAATACTCTCATGATATTGTTAGGACTTCAAAAACTTCATGGGTCGAGTTGGTTATCAACCTTTGAATCTTTCTAAGCTTGTTCAAGGAGATATTCTCAACAAAGGGCCATTGCTCAAGCTTGTAGGTGTCTTAAGTCCTCTTGACCTTCTACTTCACAATAGTATGTGCAGACTATTTTGTTCAAGCCCCAAGGTACTCTATTTCTTATAAATCTTCTTTCAAGAATGATTTGAGTGGAGGGTTCTGTTTGGACCACAGAGTACTTTAGATCTTAAAGATCTTCTTCTTGGTGATTATCTAAGCAAAAGTTTTTGCCCAAACCCTAGGGTACTTTAGAACTCATACATCTTCCTAGTGATAATTCAAGCAAAGAGTTCTACTTGGAACTTAGAGTACTTTATATCTTACACATCTTCTTTCTAATGATAATTCAAGCAAAGGGTTCCATTCAAACCCCAAGGTATAGAAATGTATAGGAGTTTTGTAGAATTTTTATGGAGAAAAGGAAATTTTTACTAAGATGGCAGGAATGTATTTGAGTACATGTGTTATTACTTGCTAGATCACTACTAGCAATAAATCTTGAGGTGTTTTCATTCCATGGCTCACCTACTTTCTTTCTATCCAAGTCTTCTAACTCATAGAACCCAATCTGGAGTGTCGCTATGATATGGTACGATCCCTTCCAATTTGGGTTGAGGACCCTTAAGCTTGATTCATTTATGTTTGATCCCTTCCGATTTGGGATAAGGACCCTTAAGCTTGATTCCTTTATGTTCAACATTACTTTTTGGAGGACTAATTCTCCCACTTCAAAATTTTGCAGCTAAACCCTCGAGTTGTAATATCTTGTCGTTCTTCTCCAGTAAGCTACACTTGAATTTAAGTTCTTTTTTTTTTCCTTTGAACAAGTTGATATAGGCTTTAAGTCTTATGTTATGCTTAGTGTTGAAGTTGGGTATTTAGAGTTTTGGTATTTTGATTTCAACTAGGATGACCACTCCCATCCCAAAGCCAAACAAAAGGGGTTTTCTGTAGTAATTGTCTTTGCTTTAGTCCAGTATAACCAAAGCACTTGTGATAGCCCTCAACTCAAAGTCCTTTCCTTGCTTCTAGTCATGTCTTCAATGTGTATTTGATGATCTTGTTGATAGTTTCTACTTCTCCATTAGCTTAGGGATGAGTTGGTGTGGAGCAAAAATGTCATGTCTCCAAATCTGAGAAGAATTTCTTAAGTCTAGCATTGTTGAACTACTTCCATTATCTAAGATGATAATGTAGGGTACCTTGAATAAGCACATAATTGATTTCCATATAAATTTTGTGGTCTTTTACTTGATTTTCTTGAGCTAAGGGGTCTACTTTCACTCACTTTGTAAGGTAATACACAACAACTATCACAAATTACACTTAGCTTATACTCATTCGCAGGGGTCTTATTAAACCTAACCCCCACTAAGAGAAAGGCCACAAGCTCCAAATGGTGTTAGATTCTTTGATGGTGCTCAAATTAAGTTTGTGTTTCTTTGACAACCATCGCACTTCTTGGATACCTCAATAACATCTTTGGTTAGCGTCTACCAATCATACCCTTGTCTTAGCGCTTTATATTCTACAATGCTCAGAGTGGTACTCGCACACCCTGTTGCGAATTTATTCAAATATAGTTTGCCCTTGTGGTAAGCATCTTAAGTATGGGAGCTTATACACCTTTTTGTAGAGTTCATCCTCAATGAGCACATCTATGGTGACTTGCCATTTTACCTTTTTGCTTATGTTTTGTTGCTTGAAAGCTTCCCTACTTTGAGGCAGGTATAAATGAGATCCATCCACTTAGGGATGGGTCAGACCTCCATCATCCACTCTTTATTCTTATTTTATGATACAATGCGGCAAATACTCAACAAGGATGTAACTGTCAACTCTCCCCTGTTCAAAGATGTTAGCTATGTAATACCCTAAAAAAATTTAAGAATTTTTAAATAAATATAATAAATTTTATAAATATTAAATATTCTCAAAATTTATGAATAAATAAAACAATAAATAGATAACTAAGTAATGAATATTATTCATTTATTTATGAATCATTATAAGCACAAGGTTGATTGGTCTTAAGAAAAAAATAAAATTTAAAATCAAAACCCAAGAGCTCTAATAATAAAATGAAATATTTTATTCACAAGAATGACTCAATAGCTCAATTAGTTAAACTAGTATGTTTAAAACAAGAAATTCCAACTTCAAACCTCAATTGATTACTTTTTATTCCATATAATAATAATAATAATAATAATAATAATAATAATAATAATAATAATAATAATAATAATAATAATAATAATAATAATAATAATTGCATGAAAATTATTACTTGTGATCAAC
>JAJIYU010002117.1:0-31947 GCA_030144865.1 Tinospora cordifolia | reverse complement strand
TTATTTCCATACCATACCATATAATAGTCATTTAAAACATGTTTTCACACATTTTTATATTTATTTCATAATTTTTAAAAATTCATTTTTGAGTTGTGTGCGTTTGAAAAATTTGGGGTGTTACACCTTTGAATTTATTCAATAAAACAACTTTAAACTAAAAAGGAAACTAAGGCCAACATGCCCGATTAGGTAAAAACTATGAAGCCAAAAAAGAAAACGCTGAAAATAATCCCTGCTATCCACGCAGCCTCTTATCATTAGTTTCCTCAAATGTTAGAAACGAAGGGCTGAACTCAAAGAGCCTAGTGGATCATCCTAAATATTTAAATCATTATTTTAATCAAATAAAACACATATGTCAAAACTTTCAGAGATTTGGTGATTCAAACCGTTACTTGTTTATCAATTGACTTTAAGACCGAAAGGAATCCACCTCAATATTCCAAATCTGGGAAGTGAAGTCAATCCAAACGCTCAAACCCTTTTCATCTGTGAAGTGGGGTCAATCTAAACTCCAAGTTACCACTTGAGAAAGTAGGGTCAATCCAAATGCCCAGTTCCAAATCGAGAAATTCAATAATTGGCAAGCGCGGTCTAGGTTGGAACACTCACGATAAAATTCATCACCATGTTGGTACATTTTTATAATTTTTATTAATCTTTCTTTAGTAACAAATCTCATTAATAACATATTAAATTAGATATATAAACATGTGAGCATCATAAGCACGTTAATCTTCATCTCATAGCAATTTTTAAGCATGTTAGCTGGTCATTTCTTGATCATGATGTCACATACATTACTAAACTCATGCATCAACATTTGTCAATCATATATCTCTAGGCATGGATATTTTCAACCATAACATGTAGATTCAGGGCATATTCCTAAACTAAGCAAGCACACATGCATATATTATTTGAATCAAAATAATAAGTTAAAACCCAAAAATCATATCCACCTTATGCACAGTTCTTCCTAGTTATTGTGTTGTTATTTCGAACCTTCTTGAATCTTCAACCTTAAAGATTAGGATTCAATACATTATTCTTGGTGATTATGGTGTTTCTAATACTTTCAAATCATACTTTAGTAATTCCTATCTAATATGACATTTGATTGTGCAAGGATATCATCCTAAATGATTCTAAATGCAGTCTAGTTTTAGTGTACTACAATTGAAGAAAGGATTATTATATTAATCAGAATGCACAAGTGAGAAACAAAAAGTGTAGAAGCACTACCACTGTAGGCTACTGTCGTAATCAAAAGGAACTACAGATGTTCAGACACATTACCATTGTAAAGTACTACAATAACTAGTGGATGATACAAGAAGGTAGGCACTTTATTGCGGTAGATTGCTACGACAACTAGTGGACAATGTCAAAAATATACTACATTACTTGGTAACCAAAGGAAAAGTCTAGAGATATTGGAAAATGAAGGCGGAACCATAGTAACCATGATTAGTATCGCGATGATTAGCACGAAAAGTGGACTTTCATGCATATTTCTCCCATCTCTTATTCTCCTTTGATCTTGACATCCTAATATTTCAAAATCTAGACCATGAACCATGCATTGAAACTTAGATAGAGTTTAATACCTTCTTTAATTTGTTGAATCCTCCAATTGCTCCAAAAGAACGTCTAGAAGTAAGTTCTTGCCACTACTATGCAGTATTCTAAGTTTTACTTCTTCCTACTATTATCGTTGTTGCACGAGACAATTAGGGAACACAAGAGTGCCAAGAAGATGGCTAGGAGGGCAAGAAAAGAAGAGAATTCATTCTTGCTTGAGTGGTGAGAATGGGGTTCTCATGCTAGGTCTATATAGAGTTCAATTGGGTTGGGTTTAGGAAGTTTGGTGTTGTTTCCTTGGTAGAAATCTTACCTAAATGCTTCTCCTTTCTATTTTGCTTGTTTCCTACACACAAATATAAGTAAGTGACGGTCTTAACAACAACCCAAGCGTTTGAAAATTTTACATAACTATTTGAAAACTTTACATAATCATTTTTGCACAAGTGTTTATGTTTATCGTGGCAGTGGAATGTATTACCGTGGTAGCAAGAACATAGTGTTTTCATTGATTTATTCTGGGTAGACACTCACTACCGCTGTAGCATATTTTATTACCACGGTAACCAAAATGTTGCTTAGTGCACATTTGTGTGTTTTGATTTGATTTACCTACCCCTTCATACATTGAATTTTACGTCTTCCACAACATTATTTTTACGGTTTCCTCAAAGTTTTATATTAATTATTTTATTTTATTTTATTTAATAATCCAACAAAAACTTTGGCGTATTACAAATGAATCAACATGTTAAAAGGACTTGTGGTCTATTTTCGAAAAATAATACTTCAACAATATTATATGAAGATAATATTGCTTACATCACACAACTAAAAGGAGGATACATAAAAGGAGATAAAACAAAATAAATTTTGCCAAAGTTCTTCTTCATATATGATCAAATGAAAGATGATATTGAGGTTCAACAAATTGATTCAAGTGAATTTGGCAGATATGTTTACAAAGGCTTTATTGACTACAGTATTTGAAAATTTGGTTCATAAAATTGGGATGCGTCAGCTCAAAAATCTTAAAATGATATCATTAACAAGGGAAGTAATTATAAATACTGCACTCTTTTTCCTTGACCAAGGTTTTATCCCATTTGATTTTACTAACAAGGTTTTAATGAGGTAGTTTTTCTACAAATAAATAATTATGTACTATTTTTTCTTCGCTAAGATTTTTTTCCACTGAATTTTTTTTACTAAGATTTTAACGAGATATATTTCTTATAATATGGACATCCAAGAGGAGTGTTATAATAATTAAATAATAGATGTCCATAACTCTTATAATTTGTATATTCCACAACTATACACAACTTTCATATTTTTTATTCCTCAACTACAAATAGATGATCATTCATATTCTTATGTATTTTCATATTTATTTTTCTCATTAAATGATTATAACCTATACATTTTGTACATCTATAAATAATGGCATTGATATTGATCTTGTACATTCTAAGTAACATTACTTACATAGCTTAATTATTAGATACTTTAAATTTGTGTTTTGTACAATTCTAAGCAATTTAATAATGCACTACGTAAATTAATTATTAAAATCCCTTAAATTATGTGTTGTACAATTTTGAGTAACTTAATAATGCGATATTTTGAATTTAACAATTATTTATCTTTTTAATTAGCATTTTCATTTAAAAGAAAAGAAAAATAGAAAGAAAGTGACAATGGTTGTGCCTGCTTTATCATTTTCAATATTTTTTCTTTTTCCTTTTTTTTCCTTAAGTGTAAACACTTTTTCCCTTGAAGCACACGTCATTTGAAGGTTGCAAGACCTCGCATTGGAAAGAAATGAAGAGGAAAAACATAGAGCCCCAAGGTATAAAGATTTTCTTTTAGTTGGATGTGTGTTTTTAAGCTAAGTGTGTGTATATTAGAGTGTTAGACACATGGGGAATCCACGAATGGGACAATGCACACAAAAGCGTTGCATTTCTGGAAATTCTACAGTTAATGTGGTAGCTGACCACGGTAACACACCTGGAACACGCATAAACCCCACTAGTTACCATGGTAATGGACTGGAAAACCAGTCTGTGCACTGGTTATTACGATAACTGACCATGGTAACACGTGTCGTCGATTTCGACAACTGCGGTGATGCGTCCCAGACTCAGTTTTTTGTTCCAGCCTTGCGTACACCATGGGATACTTATGTCAGGGACATGAACCTATGATTTGAACATGCTGTGAATGCTTTAGACTCACAAAACCTTGGTATCAAAATCTAATAGATTGAAGATCTAAAGTGCGTACGGCAAAGAGCAAGGCACAAGGGAAAGAAAGAATAAATGTGGGTGTAATTAATCTACGTTCTACTATTATTTAGATTTTAAATACTAAACATGACGATTGATTAATTTGAATGAGCATTAGGAGTATGTTAGGATTGTTCTTGAGTGATTATTGATTGGAATGATTGACCGAGTTGCTTAAATAACATGATGATTATTTAAAATTGTTGCACTCACATGCTTAGATAACTTGAAATGATTCATGCTATGATTAAATTACTTGAATATTGGTACGATTGTTTTACATGCATTTGAAGTATTACTTGTGATGAATAAAATGCGATGTAATTTTAAAACTACATAAGATTAAATTAAGACTTTATAACCACGTACTGGGGTGATGATTGACCATTGGGTGTTATCGTGAGTGTCCTCAATTTAGACTGGTTGCGGGGCTGAGTGTCGCTTTGGACGTCACGCCATCGTCAGGGTCCCAAAAGGTAACTGGCCCTCGGGCGTTACCTTTGGACAGTGTCCTAGACCATGAGGGGGACACCGAGGCCACAAACCTTTCAGTCTAATCTACGACAAAAATCAAAGAAAGTGCTTGAAATGCCCTAATGTAATGAAAATGTTTGCATGTTTTGTATTTTGGTCTGAATAATGGTAGTGATGTTCTGTATGATCCACTTGGCTTTCGAGCTTACCCTACTTTTCTATTTTAGGTGATAGTTGACATGGTACGAGTTGACCATCTCCGAGCGACTCTGATTATTTTGTTGGAACCTCACCGGGAGGTTGTTGAGTGTCTTTTGCATATAATATTTTTCTGTACTTAATTTGAACAAGGTTTGTGCCCCTTTCTTTTGGACTAATCATTTCACATGTGATTAAAGGTTTTGGGTTTTGTTTTAGAAATCTTTGGATTGTTTAAACTTTGGATTTGTAGCTTCTCAATTTACTTGTAATTTAATTGCTTTGATTTACTTCTGTGAACTTTAATTGTTTTTGACTTGAGCATTTACACCCCATGTTCATTCTTTTTGAAATTTACCAATCAATCTCTTTTACCTTTGAACTCGCATTTGAAAGGATCCCTAGTTTTTCTTAATTGATTTATCATTACTTAAAAGATGAACTGGAAAGACAATTTTGAAAGAAAGAAAGAAATAGAGGGTAGTTGAAATTAAGTAGCTACCAGCTCTTGGCAAACGACCCGAGTCTGGCGTTTCCTACCGAACGAGCACCATCCCCATGCACGACCCCGACAACTCGTCACAGAAAGAGAATCGAGAGCCAGGGTGTTACATTCTACTTCAAAGTTCTTCTTTATTCGATTCTAGTGCATGTTTATCATCTCATCTAGCTTGTTCTCCAAAGATTGTTTCTTGTCTTATAAGCTTGATAGAGGGACATAACCAAGTAGGCTTTGTTGGACATTCCTGTTATTAACATAAGAAAAATTCTCATGACTTCTGATGCCCGGATGGTAATACTTAGGGATTTGACTCCGTTGTTGCTGCCCTTGAAAGTTTTTGAAATGATTGATCATACTCATCTGCTCAATCGATCCCTCTGCTGCTATTGGTGCTTTGTTTGCTTTAGCTATAGCTAGGATGGATTGAGTTTGAGGAATCTAAGACTATCCACTACCAATCTTCTTGGCCCATGAAGTCATCTGGTGTAACAACTCATGTCCACTGTGACGGTATTGTCCCCATCTTAGCCACCATTGACTGAGTGCAGGGTTTTGTCCTTGGCGAGACTCGAACCTAAGCCTTCTAAAATGCGTTGGCACAATAAGACACCCTCAAATGCACATTTAGCCCAGGCATCACTTTAAAGTCGAACCGATGTTGGATATTACAATCTACCCCCCTCAAGAACAATCTTATCCTCAAGACTCACACCTCTGTCACACATAGAGCGGCTATGATACCATTTGTAACAACCTGGGCCCACTATGATGATATTGTCCCCATCTTAGCCACCACTGACTAGGTGTAGGATTTTTTCCTTGGCGAGACTCGAACCTGAGCCTCCCAAAACGTGTCGGCATAATGAAACACCCTCGAATGCACATTTAGCCCAAACATCAATTTGGAGTCTGACCGATGTGAGATGTTACATCTAGTGGTTCATAGAGGTTATCTGTGCTTTCAATGTTGTGATCTCATCAACCTCATGGAGACCAACCCTCTTTACTAAACCTCTCTCGGTACCATGGCCATAAGCATTGGCTGCCATATCTTCTATGAGTTGAGTAACCTCGGTAGTTGACTTTTCCATTAAAGATCTTCCAATTGTTGAATCAACCAAGGCTCTAGTAGGTGGTGTCAAACCACTATAAAACATCTGGATTTGTAGCCATAGAAGATAACCATGCTAAGGGCATCTTCTCAGTAAATATTTGAATCATTCCCAAGCTTCATAGAGAGATTCAAACTTAGACTGCTTAAATGAGCTTATTTCACCCCAAAGTTGATGAACTTTTGCTGGAGGGAAGTACTTCTACAAGAATTTCTGTCTTGTTTCCTCACAAATAGTGATGATACCCGGTAGTAGAGTCTGAAGCCATGTTTTTGCTTTATCCCTCAAAGAGAAAGGGAAAAGCTTCAGTCTTGCCTGATCCTCCATCACATCGTTCATCTTAATAGTGTCACAAATTTCCATAAAAGAATTAAGATGTGCCATTGGATCTTCAGTAGCCAAACCTCCAAACTGTTGTTACTGCACGTAGTAATCAAAGAAGGCTTCAACCCGAAGTTAATGGCATTGATGGGTGTATGAGCAATCCCATAGTACTTGTTATTAAGCATTGGCTTGAAGAAATCCTGGAGTGGTGGTTCACCATCATTTTCAACAATTGATCTGTTGTTCTCATCCACATCAGACCTGTGGCTCCTAACTTCCAACTAAATCTGCCTAAGTGTTTTGGACAAGTCTGGGCCATTCGATCTATGTAAATCTCTACTCATCCAAACTTCAAACACCACAAGCAAAGAAAACAGATAAAGTCTAACTGATTAAAATAAAATAAAACAAAATAACATAAAATAAAATAAAATAAACTGCCTTAATTAAAATTTAACCAATTTCAATTGGTTTTGAGATTTTTATGCATCGTTCCCCGGCAACAGTGCCAAAAACTTGTTGATGATCACTGCAAGAGTATAGGATCGCAATAACAATATACGGTCTAGAACCGAAGTATCGTCCTCAAGGAACAGTATATAGGATAACAATCTCAAATCCCTACCTAATTTTATTATCAACTTTGTCGAGGCTTAGAATCAAGTTTTGAACTATGGAAAACTAGAGTTAAATTAAAAGCAACAAATATTAGTTTTAAAGATCTATTAATCAAGTTTTCTAGGATTGTAAATCATCATGTGATCCCCTTTAATTCTTATTTCAATTAATCCAATTCGTAATCTTGTAGGTTACATGACTCATCATTAAAACCCTCTCCCAAGGCGCCTTAATACCTATTAGTCTTGTTCCCTAATACCCCCTCTCAAGGCACACAATTAACAACCTAATTCGTTAAATTCTATAATCACGTGCAACCTCCTATCAAATCAACAACCGATCGATCAATTGATCTTTCTAAGTCTATATTTTGATTATCCAACCATTAAACCTTTTTCCCAAGTTAGTTTAACAATTTGTAATCATTCTATCTGTGACCAATAGATAAAAAAATTAAACTCACAAAATATAAAATAAACCTTAGAATGGATTAATCAAAATAAAGAATTAAGGATCCCTACAATCCAATTTGCATCCTAAAAATAAAAATAACTTAGCCTAGCATAATGTAAAGTTCACAGCAAAAAGAACTAAACAAATCAAAGATCATACTTTCTAGCCTTGATCTCGTTCTTTGTTTTTCTCCTTCGTTTTGCTTTTTTTTTCTTTGCTTTGGCCATCAATACAAAATAAAACCAACCTCCTTTAACCTAATAACGTGTTCCTATTTATATATTTCAATTAAAAATAGCTAAAACACAAATTACAAAACCCTAAAAAGTGTAACTTAATCACATTATTGCAGTAACAAACCGTGGTACTGGAAATAGTCGAAAATACGCAAAAAATCCAAAATTTGATGTTAACCCCTGTTACTACGGTAATGCATTTTCTACATTGCCTTGTGTTACGGATACCTCAAGAGCTGCTCGTGGTAACATTCTGCTTGTTTTTTCTCGTGTTCATGCTCGTATTACCGCGATAATTAATTGTTCTACCATGGTAATAAGTTAAAATCCTTCATTTTAAGTAGTTTCTCATCATCTTCTTCAATATACTAGTTTTCATTCAATCTAAAACCTGCATAAATCACTAAAAACATTTTCCTGACATTAAATCACATATAGAAATGCATAGAAACCATATTAAAATTCTCTAAGTATGTAATTAACATACAATGATCATATAAATGCCTATGTACATAATTATAAATAAATATATCCTATTTCCTATCTAAACATATGCAAAATGTATATAAAATATATAGTATATAGTTAGTATGCAATGCAACTAATAAATACCCCCAAACTTAGACTATTGTTTATTCCTGAACAATGACTCAACTCTACAACTTACACACCATACTATATAAAGTTAAATTCATTTCACTCATCAGTGTGACCTCTATTTTCCATTCCTATAGTTTGTGATTTATTAACATGTCTCTAATAATAATAAAGGTGAATAATAATAATAACAATAATAATAATAAATGATAAATAATATAAAAATAAAACTATCAAATCATCAAATAATTAATTATTTTAATAATTTCATGAATAGTAAAGTTATTATTTTAATTATTTTAATTAATTAAAATAATCAATTAAATTCTATCTTTAATGATAATAATATTCTTCAGCCACCATATCTAGCATCTTTAATTAATTAAAGATGATAGTGTCATTTTTAATTAATTAAGGATAGCTTTAAAGTACATGAATAATATTTTTCAACCATCACTACTATCTTCTTTAATTAATTAAAGATGATATTGCCAAATCATAGTGTCATTTTTTAAGTGATTAAACATGGTTTTAAAGTACATGCATAATATTCTTCATCTAACACCACTATTATTTTTTAATTAATTAAAGATGATAGTGTCATATTTAATTAATTAAAGATGGTTTTAAAGTACATGAATAATATTCTTCAACTACCACTACGATCATCTTTAATTAATTAACACATTTAATTAATTAAAGATGGATTTAAAGTACATGAATAATATTTTTCAAACCTCCATCATTAATATTTATAATTACTTGCAAACAAGCATGCATAACCCTCCTTATCTCTCTATTATTTTAACTTAACCTCCAATGTATTCTAAACATTAGCTTTACTGATCAAAGCTCTACTATAACTAGGGAGCCTTTATCCCTATTTTCCCCACAACAAATTGAAGCATTTGAAGTGTGCTTGAGAGGAAAGGAAGAGGAGGAGAGTTTGGATGGAAGAGTATCTAAAGTTAAAGTATATGTTCTTTCCTTAGTCTCTTTAAAATTGTATTTCTATTTCTTTTATTTTGTGTAAAGTTTTAGTTACATTATGACATAAAAAGACCACACCACTTTGAGTAAGTTTTTTAAGACCATAGAATGCCTAAAAAGGCTCAAACCCTTCACCATCAAAGAGTGGCTAGAATAAACTTTTCAACGCCTCTGAAATCACAAAATTCTGACAACCGTAGCCTCCAAACCAAGGCTGAAAATTATTACCCAACATTACTAACAAAATATTAATTTCATGCCATTCCTAGAATGGTGTAGGCATGATCCAAGGAAGCTGCTGCCACCATGTTGATCCTTGTCAAGTGTACTATAGAATAGATTCAAGAATGACCCCAATTGGAGACTCGAAACCCCCGAATCAACCTTCCAAAGTTTGTTGTGCAAAAATTGGACAAATTTGTAAAAACTAGCGGGTTCATGTACATTTTTATTCAAACATGTAACACCCTGCCTCCCATGCCTGAGCCCACGTCATCCGACAGTTTGGTTTTCTTCCTTAATATTTTGGGTCGCCCAGTAGGCGGGCTCGTGTTACGTTATCCTTATTCCATTTTCTTTTCCATATCCATGAGATATCATGTGCACATTAATCTATGTACAAATAATTTCTAAAAATCATTGACATCATGAAGTAAAATAAATCCTTTATTATTTGATAGAAAATTTTAAAAGTAATAACCAAACTTTCATTACAATGAAATAAAATAGATAAATAAATTTGGGCCCACATGCCCTACAGTGCATTTAAAAATTTCTACATATTAAATGACTATCATGTAGCCTTGGTAATTAAATTCTTGAAATGTTAAAAATAAGGGGTGAGCTATAAAGCCTTGTGAATCATCCCAAATATTTAACTCATTATTTCGATAAAATAAAACATGCATAACAAGCACTTACAATGAATTAAATGATTCAAACAATTTATTGTTTTGGTTGTTATTAAAGACTGAAAGGATGTCCCCCAGCATTTCTGATCCTTAGGGAAAGAGCTACTATACTAAACTTAGACCAACAGAGTTGAGGTAGGATCAACTTCGAACCCTCTATTCCTTACAACCCTTGATTGAAATACTCACAAGGAACATCCGCCCCCGTGCTGGTACGTGGTTAAGATTTTTATTTAATCTTATATTAAATCCAAGAGCATAACAAATAATTATTTAAACATAATTTAAACATCCCAACAATATACCATTATACCATAGATCAATATTTAATATAAAATTGGAAGGATGATTTTTGATTTCTAATGTACAAAATCATACAAAATGCAACTATAGAGCATACTTTCTCAGTCATGAACAATATAATAATTTAATTGCATATAAAAAAAGGCGTGTAAAAGAAAACTAAACTAACCACACAAGCAAGTATTATTTAAATCAAAATAATAAATTAAAAGGTAAAAATTATTTCACCTTGAGATCACTTCCTGAATTTCTTTAAGATCTTTTCACCAAAATCTGTGTAACACTTCGTTGCTACTACCTCACAGGCTGTTTAAAACAGTTTAAAAAAGAAAAGGGACCAAAGATGCCAATAAGGAGGCAGAGAGAAATCAAGAAGAGACTCTTTTCAATTCTAGCTGAGATAAAAAATAATGAAAGGGGAGAGGAGTTTATATAAGATCTTTTAGGGGTGAATTCATAAATTTTCGGATGTTTTTATTTGAAAAATTTTCATTTTCTTTATAATTTTGGGGCACAAGTTGAGATTAGGGTTTATAGGTTTTTTTGTGAATTTTCTCCCAAATTGTGTGGTCAAAAATCATTAATTTGCGCACGAATTGCAAATCTTGCAATCAATTTTTTCCTTTTTTTGTTTTTATCAGTTCTTCCTCGACATGCGTGATGAAATCGAGTTCGGCGAAATTCGCGAATCATGTGAATTTGCATTTGACGCGAATCTATTTTGTTTTGTGTGCATGGATTAAAATGTGCATGCATTAATTCTACATTTATTGTTGATGATGACAACGGATTCTGCATTGAATGCTACATTTAATGGTTTCGTATGATGAGGGCTATGGCTTTTAGATTCATTTCTCCACCTCTCATATATAATGAGTTATTATAATCCTTTTGTGTATGATTATTCATGGAATCGGTTTTTGGATATATATATATATTATACCATAGCTTTGAATATCTTACCCATAATATGTTAAATATACATACATACATATATGGTCTATATAATTACCTACACATATGGATGTAATAAATCTGTCTAATACATATAAAATCTATTATATTGAGTTTCATAAAAATTGTACACATATACTTATACATGTTTATGTACATATTTCTATGTAATATTAACTTTTTATACACATTTCTATATATACACACAAATATATACATACATATACATATAATAATTTTGTACACATATATACACATCATTACACATATTATATAATATATTATAACCATATATTATATTCTATTATATTATATTAATACACATGTTATATAATATTATATTTATAAGCATATGTTATACTCATCTAATATTTAATATTTAATATTTACACCACGTATTTAACCCACACTTGTGTATAAATCTTTAGGTATTACATTCTACCCCCCTTAAATGAATTTCATCCTCGAAATTTGCACTAGTTTACTCGATATTGTTTTATCGTGTATCCCTAGCAGGGAGATATAGATTTGATTAATTTATGAGAAATCTAGGTCGGTTCTCCCACGAATGTTTGTGACAACTTCTACTATTTTACGAACTACATATTTATGGTACGTGGCTATCTCCTTTAGTGTTTCCTATTGAAAATTGGTGAAGACTTTGTCTAACCATTTGGTTCATTGGATCCCTTATGTGTTGCTAGGGTATCTTAGTCTAGGAGTATGTGTAATGATTCTTAAGGGTCATCTTGGGTATGTATGACTCTCAGATTCCTACCTGGTGATATCTTGGTCTAAGATCTTTCCTCATGAAGTGAGTGGCTTCTTTCGATTGAGCGATTAAGTCACCTGTACTAGGTGGAGGATACTTATCCTTTACCGTTGTCTAATTTAGTTTTCCATATGAAGGGATAGCTATAGGGTTAGTTCTAAGATGAACTTTGATCCTGAATTCTATTGGTAAGTAATTTAGAACACACATTTTGTAATACCATAAATTTTCATAAAATTATTGTTTTATTCAATCATTTCATCAAAATTTGGGTGTTACAGCCAATTACCCATATTAAAATTAGTTTCAACCTAATAGCTTTTCTGAGTTACTGCTACTATTCCTACTGAAGGTCTTGTTCTTCAGGGATGTCAACAACCGTGAATACTCTGGCCTGGTTCTACCCACGGCCCCAGTTTTGTCCTTGGTTGTTGTTATGTCGGGGCAGTTGTTGTTGAGGACGCTTATTTTATACTCCTCTCTGGTTGTGTTGTTGCCATTGGGGGGCTTGAGTTTTGGCAAGGCAAAACTTTGCCAAATGCGCTGGCTGGTTATAGTAAAAACACAGCCCTTGCTGTCTAGCTTGTTTTTTCTGTTCGTCCTTGTTAATGTAGCTTGTTGTAGGGCCTAGGGTACCCGATTTCCACTATTTGTTTGATTGGTATTTTGTCTCTTCTGAGGTCCTTGGTGGTCATTGCCATATTCTGGCCTCTTATTCCTACTTCTTAACTTCTGGTTGAAGTTAAGTTCTTGCTCTAGGGTCAATGCCCTATTTACGACTTCTGTATATGTTTTCAAGTATGCTGTCTTTATTAACTTCTGGATCTCAATCTTGAGACCCTGAGCGAAGCAATTGACCTTCTTCTTCTCTTCGTTAATCAATTCAAGTGAGAACGTGGCCAATTCAATAAATTTAGCCTCATACTCAGCCACCATCAGATCTCTCTATTTTAACTGAATGAAGTCCTCCTGCATCTTCGTTAGTGTTGCTTTGGGGAAGAATTTCTGGTAAAATATCTCCCTAAACTCTTCCCAGTTTATTTAGCTAACATTAATGTTTGGGTCTGCCTTTACCATTTGCCACCAGCTTCTAGCTGGTCCTTTGAATTGATGGGTAGCCAACACTACCCTACTTGGACCCGTTACTCTCAATACATCTATATGTTCTTCTAATTTCTCCTACCAATGGTCAGCTGTTAAGTAATCAACAGTACCATCAAATTGTGATGGTTGAAGCTTCTTTAATTCCGACAGCATCTTTCTATGCTCACTATCTTCCAAATTCTCATGTTCCTCTTGACGAGCTAGAACCTCGGGTATTGGTACTGGCACTAGCTGCTGCATCGGGATAGGTTCCTAGACCTATGGTTGCGGTGCCACCCGAGGCGTTATCTGAGGTAGGGCCTCTCGATTTGTTCCTTGACCCTCCTTGTGATCTCTAATATCATATTTTCCATCTGGTTCTCAGCTACGTTATTCGGTACCTCTTGCCCCCAAGAATCAATCTCATTAGATGTTGTAGCATTGGTAGCGTACCTTCTAGGTACAACCATTTATCTACAAATCAAGTTGTTTTAGTACTAGTTTCCATGATTTTGCCTTGTCGTATTATCATGACTCTAGATTTAGGCTTCTAGGTTCTCAATTTGTCCAGTGGCCTAATAGTTTATTCTTCTAAGTTCTTTTTGTTTTTTGGGTAAAGGATTTGATCTCATACATTCATATTCAAACAGTAAGATCATTATATATTCAATCATTCAGTAGTGCAAGTTCATGCTTAGCATAGCAAAATTTTGGGCTTCCACCTATGCCTTCAAGTTCGAGTACCCCATACCACCCTTTCCAACCAACATAAACTTCCACTCAAAAGTTCCACTACACCCAATCAATTTCGCAAATGTCTCAATTTTTAAGGCTTCTCAAGCCCCACTTTACTTGACTGTGCCATACCAGCCAAGCATAGGGAAACAAGTTCGTCCAAAGCCATTGATCATTCACCAAACATGGTCCACCATTCTCCAAGTCCAAGATTCCTCCATACCCTCGAATTCCTATGCGTCCCATACCATATTGAAACTAGAGATACAGGATCCTTCCGATCTCGTGTCCTAACCACACAAGTGTTTCATTTCCATACGTTTTCAACCTCTAGCCTATATCCTAATATTTTATTTATGATTCACTGTGCCACCCAAGGTTTCGCTTAAGGTCTCTTTCCTAGACCTAGTGTTCAAGTCTTGGTTGAGAAGTTCTTTTGTTGAACCATCAACCTTCATTTACTTGCGAGACCACCTTTAACGTCTGTTTTGAACTATAGTAAGTTTCTCACCCTTAATTGCCACTTCCTAGTTTTCTTTCGTAGAAAATAAGTGTGTTTTCCAACTGTGACTACTCGTATGAGTAGGTGGGACAACCTCTAGATCGAATGGCGAGACTGAAGTCTACTTAGCAACCGTGTTTTCTAGAATGGGATAACCCGTCTCCCTTTCAATGTTTAGCTTTACTTGAGACAAGACTTACTCACTATGAGCTCAATTCGTAATTTTTGTATCCAAACAAAACAGTTGAAAAATATATATATATATTTTTTTTTGAAAATTAATTTTTTTAAAATAATTTTAATTTCCAAAACAGGAAGTAGGGCTTTCTAAATTAATTCAAATTAAAGGTCTTACCTAACCAATCAATTCTTTTTAATTTTTGCCCAAGGCATCTACAGCCTAGGGTCTGATACCACCATTGTAACACTTTGCCTCCCATGCCCGGGCCCATGTCACCCGACGATATATTTTTCTTCGATATTTTTGGGCCGCCCAGGAGGTGGGCCCGTGTTACATTCTCCTTATTCCATTTTCTTTTCCATATCCATGAGATATCCTATGCGCATTAATCTATGTACGAATAATTTTTAAAAATCATTGATTCATGAAGTAAAATAAATCCTTTATTATTTAATAGAAAATTTCAAAAGTAATAACCCAACTTTCATTACAATGAAACAAAATAGATAAATAAATTTGGGCCCACATGCCCTACAATGAATTTAAAAATTCCTACATATTAAATGACTCTCATGCAGCCTTGATAATTAAATTCCTGAAATGTTGAAAATAAGGGGTGAGCTATAAAGCCTAGTGAATCATTCCAAATATTTGATTCATTATTTTGACAAAATAAAATATGCATAACAAGCACTTACAAGGAATTAAATGATTCAAACAATTTATTATTTTGGTTGTCATTGAAGACCGAAAGAATACCACCCAACATTTCCAATCCTTAGGGAAAGAGCTAATATACTGAACTACGACCCATAGAGTTGAGGTAGGATCAACTTCGAACCCTCTATTCCTCACAACTCTTGATTGGAATACTCACGAGGAACATCTGCCCTCGTGTTTGCACGTGGTTAAGATAATTTTTTAATCTTATATTAAATGCAAGAGCATAAAAAATAATTATTTAAACATAATTTAAACATCCCAACGGTATACCATTACACTGCAGATCAACATTTAAAATAAAACTAGAAGGATGACTTTTGATTTCTGATGTAGAAAATCGTACAAAACGCAACTATATAGCATACTCTCTCAGTTAGGAACAATATAATAATTTAACTACATATAAAAAAAGGCATGTAAAAGAAACCTAAATTAACGACACAAGCAAATATTATTTGAATCAAAATAATAAATTAAAAAGTGAAAATCCTTTCACCTTGAGATCGCTTCCTGAATTTCTTTAAGATCTTTTCGTCAAGATTCGTATAGCACTTTGTTGCTACTACCTCACAAGCTGTTTAGAACAGCTTAAAAAAATGACCAAAGATGCCAAGAATGAGGCAGAAAGAAAGCAAGAAGAGACTCTTTTTAGTTCTTGCTCAGATAAAAAATAATGAAAGGGGAAAGGGGTTTATATAGGGTCTTTCGGGGATGAATTCATAAATTTTCAAACATTTTTATTTGAAAAATTTTCATTTTCTTTAGAATTTTGGTGCACAAGTTGAGATTAGGGTTTTTTTGCGCAATTTTTTGCCCAAATCGTGTGGTCAAAAATCACTAATTTGCGCACGAATCACAAATCGTGCAATCAATTTTTTTTCCTTTTTTTTGTTTTTATTGGTTCTTCCTCAACACGCATGACAAAATTGAGTTCGGTGAAATTACTGAATTCGCAAATCTCGAGAAATTGTCGAATCGTTTCATGCGAATGTATTTTTTTTTTGTGTGTGCATGGATTAAATTTGCATTTATTAATTCTACATTTAATGCTGATGATGACAACGGATTCTACATTTAATGCTACATTTGATGGTTTCGTATGATGATGGCTATGGATTTTAGATTCATTTCTCCACCTCTCATATATAAAGCGTTATTATAATCCTTTTGTGTATGATTATTCATGGAATCGGTTTTTGGATATATATATATATATATTATACCATAGGTTTGAATATCTTACCCATAATATGTTAACTATACATACATACATATATGGTGTATATAATTAGCTACACATGTGGATGTCATAAATGTGTCAAATACATATAAAATATTATATTGAGTTTCATAAAAATTGTACACATATATTTATACATGTTTATGTACATATTTCTATGTAATATCTTAATTAACTTTTTATACACATTTCTATATATACACAAACATATATATACGTACATATACATAAAATAATTTTGTACACATATATACACATCATTACACATATTATATAATATATTATAACCATATATTATATTATATTAACATACATGTTATATAATATTATATTTATAAACATATATTATACTCATCTGATATTTAATATATAATATTTAATATTTGCGCCACGTATTTAACCCGCATTTGTGTCTATATATATTTCACTTTTTGGATACCAAAATTTTTCAAAGTCAAATTCTTTTATTTCGTTCATGGAGTTTTGTACAAATCTTTGGGTATTATAAAACATCAGCCTAGTTGAGGAAAATAGTCATTGTCACAACATTCTTCTTCGCGAGCACTACAAGATAGACCCAAAATCGCATAAAACTTAAGTTATGGCCTCTTGAAGTTCGGTATACCCTAGAAGTAATTCGTAAACTGGACTTTACATGGGTTATTTTGAGCCCAATATCACTTTAGAGGTCAGAGCCCAATATCACTTTAGAGGTCATTTTGAATCTAAAACCTAGTTTAAGAGATAAATTGAAAGTCAACTTAGACTCGAGTGCTTTTATAGGAATCTCGGAAGACCAACACCATTACAAGCATCAAGCAACATAAAGAACGCATAAATCATCATTTTCAACTCACACACTTTTTAACTGTGTTTGTTTGCATATCATATATAAAATGGCCAGGTGGTAGTAGAATGCACCCTTTATTGATCGTATGATTAAATGCTTACATTTAAATTGATTATGTGAATAATAAGAATATGATTTGAATGTATGTTGTTTACTATGATCATATGCACTTAAATATGATAGATTTAGAGCATATACATGATTTTGTTCCTGCATAGAATGATATGCACATAAATTTATTAGATGAGTATAGTCTATAAGAATATGCCATTATAGAATTCAAAGATGGTAAAGATATGATTAAATGAATGTTACATATTATACTCATATGCATGAGGGTACGAAGGATCTATCATTTAGAGGATTATCATTTAATATGCATGAATATGTTAGTGATCAAATATAAGATCACTCTTAACAAGATAACAACACACTTTGAGAGGTTGATTGGCCCAAGAACAATCAACAGTAGTTCTCGCGTTAACGTCTCAATTAAGAAATAGGTGTGTGCTCACACTTAAAGAACTTGATCATGCCTTGTGTATCTTCCAAGTCTATGGACTACTGGTCACATAGACGCATAGCCTAGACGCTAGTGACATTCTTGCCGAATTTTTTTGGCTAGAGGTACGAGAATCACCGTAGGGTCGACCACCCCACCTTAACTGACTAAAAACAATCTACTGTTTGTATCACCTAATGTACAGAAGTGATTGATTGCATAATGTGCTTGCTATATTGTTAGATTATATGTAAATTAGAATAATCCACTAGACTCATCGAGTTCATCCCCTTCCACTTTCAAATGAAGGAAACCTAGGTACCAATTGAGGGACTTGGCCTAGAACTTACTATTTTTTCTTGATTTTTGTGACTTGTGATGTTACTTAAACACTAGTATGTATAAAAACATGAATGTAATAATTAAAGGCCATTTAATTGATGAATAAACCCTGATGCAGGGTACTTTTACCACACCATTACTATATTATGTTTTTATTATTAGTGCTCATGATACTAATGAAACTATTAAAACTAGTTTTAAAACTAATAAATTGGTAGGATAAAAAAAATGATTCAGATAGTAGTAACACCCTAGAATATAGAGAAAAATTGTTTTAACAGTTCTGAGATAGAGATTACAAGTTTTTAATAATTTTGTGAATTTAAGATGAGATACACGATTAAGACATAAATTGAAAAGGGAGGGGGTGTTACATATCAATTGTGACACAGTTTAGCATTTAGTTCACAAACATAACTTGAGCTCTCGAACACAATTCACTCGCGCAAAGGAACCATTTCTCTCGCAGCTCATCCAATTAAGTCTTCAATTATATTAGCTCAACTAGTGCTATTAGGTACGATAGAATGGCTATAAGATCAATCCTTTGGTACACTTCGATCTTCAATACTACCTTCCTCTATTGTTGTAGTTCTAGCAAGTCATCTGGAAAAATATATGGATAATCCCTCAAAATTAGAATATTTTGTATCAACCAGTCCTCATTCTTAAGGGTAGAGTCATGTGACATCTCTATGAGCATTTTGCACATCCCAATAAACATTCACACTCTCTCTTAAAGGTAAAGTTAGTGTAACTCTCTATTACTAATAATCAATTTGAGATTGGTATTGTGTCAACCAATCCATGCTCAGTATCACGTCTTACCCATAGAAAGGTACTACACATAAATCAATTTCAACCAACTCGTCCCCAAATCTCATTTCACAGTTACAATTCCCCTAATAGAAGTCCCTATTAGTGGCTTTAAACAACAATGTCTAAAGTGGAGTTGTGAGGTCGGTGACCATGTTCTCCTTTACAATTTACCTTGAAAGGGGCACACATGCTTTGGGATTTTAGGGAAGCTTGAACTGAGATGCATTGGGCCTTCTAAGATCCTTAAGAGGATTGACCCAATTGCTTACCAACTAGCATTGCGGCCACAACTATCTAGGGTGCATAATGTGTTCTATGTTAATGCTGAGGAAGTACCACCCTGATCTTTCACACATTGCAATTGTAAGCTTATTGAGCTACAAGAGAACTATACTTACGATGAGATATTTGTGACCGCCATTGATAAAGTTGTGAGGAAACTATGCAATAAGGAGATACCTATGGTACGAGTATATTGGCAGTTCCACGATGTTGAGTAGAATACATGAGAGCAAAGATTTTATGTTCTGCTATCACCTTGAGCTAATGAGTATCACCCTTTTACTTATACTCTATTTTATAACTTCTATTAATTTCAAGGGCAAAATTTTATAAAGAGGGTAGGTTGTGATGCCCCTTAGTTTATTACAATTGGTGTCATATGTTTGATTACATTTTTTCTAGAACCAACCAAATAAATTTGGTGAGATTACGAGTAAATTTTGCATAAATTGAGAAAAATAACTAAATTACTATGCAATTGTAGGAAAAATAAAAGAAGAGAAAAAAAATGAGAAAACAAAGGAAAAAAATGGGCACACAAGCCCTATCGACTGGAATGAGTGTGTGTGCTGGTAGCCCATGCAATGTGCACTTGGCATTAGGCTAGGGCCCACGTGTTGTGTGATACCTCACCTCCCATTCGTGGCTCCAATTCTAGTTGCGTAGGGCTCGATCACCATAATGCCCTTGAACACAAATAATCTGACACGATCACGTCACGTGGAACTTATTAATCAATATCACAGCTACTTGAGGGACGAAGCGTCGTTTTATCTCATTCTTTCTTTTTGTCCCAACTTTATGAGATTTCATGTGTCATATTAACTCATGTAAATTTCATATAAAACACTTTGGAATCTTTAAATGAAATAAACGAATATCATTATTTGAAAATTAATTTTAATATTCAATAGGTACAATGACCTTTGGAATTATCAAATAAAACAATTTTAACGGAAAAGAAAACTAGGACCAACATGCACCACTGAAATGAAACAATGAAAATGTGGTGACCCATAGTTTTGATATAAAATTAATAGGTTTGATATATGTATTTTCAAAAATTTTTAATGAAACTACATGAATTTTCTCAATTTTTTCCTACTTTTAATCATTTATCAAAGAAAATTTGAATAATTAGAGAAAATACAATTTTAAGAGAAAAATATATGTAATTATAAGGAAAATATAATTTTTGGAGAAATATAATTTTTCAGAATAATTATTAAATTTTTAGAGTAATTAATGAAGTTTTTAGAAGAAAAATACAATTTTACGATGGAATATTCAATTTTTGAAAAATAATTGTATAAATCATAGAAATTGGAAAATGGTGAAGATTTTGATGAAAAATGATGAATTAAATGATTTTAATAAATGAAAAAAAGTTTAAGTATATATATGTATACACACACACACACACACACACACACATATATATATATATATATAAAAGAGAAATAGAAAACAAAAAAAAAATACAAATTTTCGCCAGATGCATAGGCCAAGCCTGTACGAGCCGAGACCAGTTGCATGGGCTCGGCCCGTGTGGTTTGAGTTGCAAACACGGCCCAAGCCCGTGTTAACGGCCTGGGCGCACGAATTCAGACCGAGTCGTGGGCCGATCCACACGCCCCGAAGCCCCCATCTCCATGGTTTCTTCGTTTTCTTCATGATTTTCACCGAAATTTTCAGAAAAACTAGCAAACTCATGATTTTTGAGCCATGGTTTGTGCAATCCAATCACCTCTTGATAAGCCAATATATGTTGGCCATCAAGTCACCTTGCATGGCAACTCATGTGCCACATGGATGGCCACGTGGTAGCGCATTTGCCATGCAAGGGAGCCTCGTACATGTAACAAAACCCCATTCTTGAGCAAGATTTCCAGTTTTCAGTTCCTGTGACCCATCTTCTAGAGCTCATATCTCCTTCATTCCAAGTTTGTTTTCTCTAAAATTTGGCATATTTTAAAGCTCTCACATGCCCTTTAAAGGATCCCCAATTCCTTTGTCAGAATGCACAACAACTAGGGAGGAAAACAACAACGAAAAGGTATTGTTGGCCACTGTTGCAGCAGAAAGCTGCAGAAAAACTGTGTTGGTCTAATCTTTAAGAAAGTAATTCCCTGCCCATCTGAGATCCGTTCTTGAGGTAAAAGCACTCATTTTCTTCCTTGTCATGTGTATTTTGATCTCCAAGTGATAGAAATTAGAATTTGAGATCATAACCACGTTTTATAGAGCCTTGAAGCTGACTAGTTGCTCACTGTTTCAACAATTTCAGTAGGAAACAGTTCTCGAAGAGTTTTTGAGAGATCATTTGAAGAGGCTAAGGACATCCGTTTGGACTAAAATTTAAGGCATTTTAAATCTCACACCAGAGGCTACAAGATATTAGCCCCAACCCCTAAACCTCTATGTGCACAATTTTATGTTCATATCAAAATGCCTGCTTACATGCTGATTTCTGGTACTTAGAAAAAAAATTCATAAATTGTTGATATGTGCTATGTTGTAGGGTGCATTTAGAGATTCTAATGGCCATGATTGCTTACTTTTTTGAGATAAGATTTGAACTACCAATATTCTAGAACCTAAGTTATACAAAATATGTATGATAGGGCCTCAAATCAGTAGCGCAATAGATATGCATAGGCACTTGAAAAACCATAGGAAATTGAAGTTTTGAACAATCTGTTACATGACAAAGAAGTAGGAGACTAGTTGACTAACCAAAAGTAGTTATTTTGAGCTGCAATTTGGTGGAGTGGTCACTGGACATGTCATGATTGTGTGTACCGAATTTTAGCCCAATGTAAATTCGGTAAGGGGGTCAATTGGTACACCACTTGACTGTCTATCACAAGAGGTACGGGATTTCACAGTCCCTGTTAATGCACTTAGAAACCCTAGTAAATGGTGTCCAAAAATCAGAAATTAAAATTTTGGCAAAGATTTAGGTAGTATAGATAAAATCTAAAACGTTTCGCGCAAATCCAACTTACGAATTAGTCATAGAAAAACCAAAAAATTCACTGCGCAAAGAGGGCAAACGCTTGAGTTTGGGCTAAGTGTTGAAATTTGGGGATTTTTGCTTAATTGACCCAATTTTGACACAACTTGACCGAATTGGACCCAAATTGATCAAGCATAACCAAAATTGATCGTGCTAACCAATTTTGATCGATTAACCAGATTCGACCAAATCAGATTTGGGTCGGTCGAGACTGATTAGGGATAATCGAGTAGGGAATTAAGCCACATTCTATAAAGAACTGAAATTGAGTTTAAATAATGCAAACTTGAGTGAGCACTACAGGATGGGGCCGGTTGTTGACGGGACATTGATGCACGGGACGCGAGGTGAGTAGTTTGATTCAGGTTTCTATGATGTGTTCCTTGCATGAAACTTGTGTGAAATGACATAGTTTAAATGGTTTTATGAGGTTGAAATATATCTAAATGATTTGAAAATGTAGATGTACACGGGTAATGAGACCATAGGCTCGAGAGCCAGTTTCGAGGTCATGGTACATGATATGATTGAGATTAGACTCAAGGGCCAAGCGTCGGGGTTAGGATATTCGATGGGTACACCTAGCTCACGACCCGCTCGACCGGCCAGTACGGCTGACTTAAGAATTGCTCAAGCAATGACCATAGGTTGGGTTTGCTGGTTTAACCCTAGCCTAGATACAGTTTTTAACTAGCATTTATTTAAGATGTTTTCTGAAACTATTGCACTATTTATAACTGCTTTCATACTGTGCCACGCATTCGAATATTATATCATTTTTACTGCTCATGCATATATGCACTATTTTGGAATGTTGGTTATAGTTGACATGCTAGTTTTACTATTCATTGAGCCACGTTGATGTGGGCTCACTACTCAGTTAATGTTTCAGGTTCTTCAATGGCTGACAATGGGAAAGGCGTGATTATCGCCTAGCTCCCTGACGTTTTTTTGTTCCCTTTTGTGTTGGAGGTTGGTCATCCTTTTGTGTGTATATATATGTGTGTGTGGTCAACTATGTATTTTGAACATAACAAATAGGTAATGTAATGATCACTCTCCGTTTGTTGTTTACCTTCACCCTGAGTCTTTCAATTATTCTGATATCATTTGTTGTATGAGATTGGAGAGGCTTAATAGTGGTTCAGCAAACTCGATATGGTGAGTGAGTTCGTCAGGCTACTATGCCGGCCGGGCTGCCCATTGGCCTAGGGAAGGGGTCCTGATAGAAAAAGAAAAATTTGAACATAATCTCTATTATCCACGTAACCTTTGATCATTAGTTTCCTAAAATTTTAGAAAAAAGGGTGAGGTCAAGAGCCAAGTGGATCATTCCAAATATGTAAATCATTATTTTAATCAAATTAAACACACATGTCAAACATTTTCGTTGATTAAGTGATTCAAACAGTTAATTATTTATCAATTGTCATTAAGATCAAAAGAAATCCACTTAAGTGTTCTAAAATCTAAGGAGTAAGGTTAGTTCAAACACTCAAATCCTTAATCCATGAAGTGGAGTCAATCCAAATGCCTAGTTCACTAATCGAAGAAGTGGGTTCAATCTAAATGCCTAGTTCCAAATCGAGAAAATCAGATAATTGGCAAGTCAGGTCTAAGTTGGAACACTCATGATAAAATTCATCACCACGCCTGTACGTGGTTATAATCTTTATTAATCTTTTATTAGTTACAATTTACATTAACAACAAATTAAATCAAATGAATAAACATGTAAGCATCATAACACTGTAGTCATCAATCTTAAGCACGTTAACAAGTAATTTGTTGATCATGATATCACATACTTCACTCATGTATCAACATTCATCATATATCTCAAGGCATGCATATTCCAAAGCATAACATGTAGATTCATAGCATATTCCTAAGCTAAGGAAGCATACATGCATACATTATTTGAATCAAAATAATAAGTTAAAACATAGAAATTAAATCATCCCCACCTTATTGTTTTAATTCATTTTAATCTTTGTGTTGTTGTTCCAAGCCTTCTTAATCCTTTAACCTTAAATATCAAGATTCAACACATTATTATTTGTGATACATGTGTTTCTAGCAAACTTAGTCCATACTCTAATGATTCCTTTCTAATGTCACCTTCAATTGTACAAGGATATCATCCTATATGAGGCTAAATGTGGTCTTGTTTCTATGTACTATGGTAGGAGATAGGATTACCCTGTAATGACCCGTATATATATATATATATATATATGATAAAGGTGGCTTGTTTAGATAATGAAAAAATAAAAAAATAATAATCAAAAGATGATTATCCAGATGACTCATGGAGTAAGATAGGGAGAAAAAAGAACAAAAAAAAAAAAGAGGATAAGAAAGTTTGACTTTTCGTTACATGGGACTCACATGCCTATATATATAGGATGGAAATTCTCTCATTTCTCATTTCCAACTATGGAGCAAGGAAAGAAATCAGAGAGAAGCAAAAAGAGAAGAGGAAAGGAAAAAGAAAAGAGAAGAAGAAAGGGAAAGAAAATCTACGCGCATTGTGAAAATCCGTTATTTTGGGTAAGTTTATTTTACCTCTTTTCAATTCAAAATAGCTATAAAAGCTATGAATCCTAATTTTTCTATTTTAGTTTTGAATAAAAATGTTAGCCAATTGTGTAACCCAACTAGGGTGTATTTTTACTAAAAGTAAAACTACACAATATATATTATTGTGTTTAGATCAATGAGTAAAATATAGATATGTACTTTATTTGTAACATATACGCCCTAAGAATTTATATGGTAATTGAAAGTGGACACATAAGGGGTATACCTATTAGCACTAAAATTTTAGTTAGCGAGTACTATAATATCCATCATGAAATTCTGAACTCAATTACACTAAAATTAGAATTTTTGAAGATCAATAGATATATTAAATTTGTATTTATGCAATTGGAGAAATAATGTATAGATTAATATTATATGTATATGTAAAGTTATATATATATAATGTTGTATAGCATTATGAATTACTTTACATGAAAAAAATGCGTAACATAGAAAATAATTAATTTTTCCTATTTATTGTATCTTAGAGCAGATTTGTGAAGAGTTTACATAGTGTATACCAAAGCGAAACACGTGTTAACCATGTGAGCTTAAGTACTTGGCTCGATATTGGGAGGCACAACCAGCAACTAGGAGAACGTCGACAATAGATCTGGTCTATGAGTAGTAATTTGATGTATTTATTTAAGCTTTTATTCTACTTATGGTTGTTGCATAATTGGATGTTACATGCATTGCATATTACATTGAGATAGGACTGATCTTCAAATTTGCCGACCTAACCTCAGGATGAGAGATTTTGAGGAGCGAACATTGGATCGTGATAGTCTTGAGATACAAGTGTGAATCTTCAAATGTGCCAACCTAGCCTCAAGATAAGAAGTTCTGAGGTGCAGACATTGGATCTTAATAGTTCTGAGATAGAGCTGAGATGGATCTTCAGATATGCTAACCTGGCTTACTGATGAGAGGTTCCAAGGCGCGGGCATTGGATCGTGATAGCTCCGAGATAGGATTAATCGACGAATCTTTAGATGTGTTGACCTGGCCTAATGATGAGAGGTTTCGAGGTGTAAACATTGGATCGTGATAGTCTTAAGATAAGAGTGGTACATTGATACACTGTATGGATATATTTAGATTGGTGTATGGCACACTCTACTAGTTAGTGGGTGGCAACTTTACCACATGGTCTGTGGGCCACGATTGTCAAGATACGACAGTATAACTTGGTCGGCTGGCCACGATCGACGATTGATATCGTAGTATGGCCTGAATAATGGTCACGTCTGTCCAGAATGGTAGTATAACCAAAGGATCCTTAAAATAAAAGAATGGCACTTAGTTTAGATACTAGACCCTTGAACAATGGCATAATTTATGGCATATTAGGTTGTTGCATTTTTATATGTTGATGATTGTGTGTCCTATTTGTTGTTGCATTTTTATTGAATAATTATGATGTTTCTTGTTGCATTGCACATAGGATGCTAGACTTAAGTAGATATATCTTTTGCTACTCACTAGGTTCATGTAGATATCAAGCTCACTACTCTTAACATTTTAGGTTCGTCCGGTGTGGTTAAGGGGAAAGGTGTGCCGATCACTTAATCTTTTTAGCCTATCCCTAGTAGGTTGTTTTGTTATTTTGCGATTTTGGTATTTTAAATCATTATGTACAAGTTTTGAAAAATGTAAAGTTGAACTGGACTATAGTGATGTAATTAATGCTAAAGACTTCTGCTAGTGTTACATATTTTTGCTTACCTTGTTATTGTTGCACTCTAAATACTATAAATGTTTTGATGGTAAGGCATCAAAGTAATCGGCAAGTTTGACTAAGGAGTAGACTTGTTTGACTATTGTGCCAGTCGGGCTGCCTGTATGAGGTTTCAGAAGGGGTCCCGACAATGTTGGTATCATAGCGCACAAAATTTTTTTCAAAGTTGGAACTAAGCAAAAATATATGAGTTCAAAAAGTTTTATTTTTCAAAACTTATTTTTGAAAATATATTGTACAATAGTGGTAAAATAGGTTTTAGGGGTAGTATATTTGCAATGTTTGACATTGACAAATAATTATATGTGAATTGCATACTAAGATGCCACCTAGACGCAGTAGACCATAGCGAGTACCGCAAGATCCTGTTCCTCCTGAGGACCATGTACTAAGACCTATACCACTACCACCTGCTAAGCTTGATGTATACTAACAACTTGAAGATCTTATCCGAGCCCAAGGGGAGTTGATCCAATCTTCTAGCACTACACTACATCAGATGATAGAGGGGCTTGTGACTAATATGCAGTGACTAGCACCTCCTGTAACTCTTGTTCCAACTGTAGTCGAGCCAACTGATGGGGATGATGATGATGATGATGATGATGAGTCTGAATAAGAGATTGAGGCTCTTCGTGGGCATCGCAGAGAGAGACAAAGGAGAGAAATTTCACAGGAGAGACTATTGAAGCAGTTTGTGGACCTAAAGCCCCAGTCATGTTGGGGTGGTGCTAATCTATAGTAAGTAGAGGACTGGTTGTTGAATGTTGAGAAGATAACATGATCGATGAAGCTATCTGAAGAGAATCAGGCTTTGTTCTCTGCCCATACATTAGAGGGTTGCTAGATGGTGGTTATCAATTTTGGCTACTGAACGCCTGGTTTAGACTTAGGCAAGGTTTAAAGAGTTCTTTTTGGAGACTTTTGTTCCTACTTCTGCTAGAGAGCATAAGAAGATGGAGTTCTTAGCCATGCGACAGGGTAATATGATAGTCCAAGAATAAATTTTCAGATTCGTTCATCTAGAGTCTTATGTTCCATGGTTGATTACTAATAAAGCAGAAAGGGTTGGTTTCTACCATCAAGGGTTGAATAGTAATATTTGATGGGTGATACATGGTTCTAGTTTGGAGTCGCTGAAGCGCCAAGCTCTGAGATATGAAGTAGACAATAAGGACGAGTTGGTACATGTGCAGATTGTCCTAGGTAATAGCATGCAAACTTCATCACAAACTCCCAATAACCAGTGACAGTGGCAGAAGAATAGAGGTTACAGGAAGAGGAAGTTTGTTTCAGGATCGACTAGCACCCACAAACTCAGTCTACCACGATGATGTGGTAGTTATCACCACCCCTATTCAGACATTTGAGTCATATGTGGCAGTACAACCTCGAGGTGGAGGCCAAGGTACGGGAGGCAAAGGCTTAGGGTATAGGCCATCGACACCGGCAGTACATATGGCCCAACCAACACAAACAGGGCAAGTTGTACAGAAACAACCATTCACCTATTATTAATGTGGGCAGATTGGGCCCAAGAGATCGAAGTGTCCCACCCTATCAGCCCAGCTGATGGTCCAGCAGGGATACAGAGAGAGAGCATAGGTAGTCACTCAACCTAATTGGGAGGCTACTAAGACTTTGGTAGAAGGTACCGTTTCTATTTTAGAATCCACTTTATGTGTGTTGATTGATGTTGACTCTGCCGTATCATTTATATCCAGACTTGCTATTGATAGATTTAAACTTAGACCAATCAAGGCATCCACTTGGCTTGTATTAAATACTACTACTAGAGAGCATATTTACCCCAATATGATTTGTGAGTGTTGTGTGACATGTGTTAGTGATCTAAAGACGGTGGTAGATCTACGAGTATTAAAATTTTTGGAGTTTGATTCTATTCTAGGCATGGATTAGCTAGCTTCTTGTCATGCTTATATTGATTATTATGCTAAGGATGTAGTATTTCAGATCCTAAATCAACTTGCATTGGTGTTCCAAGGTAGAGGTTCAGGTAAACCTATCACCCAAGGCAAATTAGCGACACTAGAGGAGATGTGTGACTCATGAGTGTGGTTGTCACAAATAATGGTGAACCTTCCAAGTCGAGGCTTGAGGATATTCCTTGGTATGTGAGTTCCCTGAGGTATTCCCTAATGATCTACTCAGCTTGTCTCCTAAGCGAGAGATCGATTATGTTATTGAGTTAGTCTCGGGAACTACTCCAATCTCAATAGCTACTTACTGTATGGCACCTAAGGAGTTACAAGAGTTGAAGGTTCAACTAGAAGAATTACTTGGCAATGGTTTTATTCGACCTCGCATATCAACCTAGGGAGCTCTTGTGTTGTTTGTAAGAAAGAAATATGGGAGTTTCCGCTTATGCATCTACTATTGACAGTTGAATAGGGTGATTATAAAGAATAAATACCCACTTCCTCGGATTGATGATTTGTTTGATCAGCTAAAGGGTGCTAGAGTATTTTCGAAGATTGATTTGTGTTCGAGGTACCATCAGCTACGTGTTAGGGAGGAGGATGTACCAAATACAACTTTTTGGACTTGCTACGGGCACTATGAGTTTCTAGTTATGCCATTTGGCGTAATGAATGCCCCAGCGATGTTCATTGACTTGATGCAGCAGGTGTTCAAGCCCTATCTTGATCAATTTGTGATAATATTCATTGATGACATTCTAATCTACTCGAGGTCTAGAGAGATTCATGCAGAGCATCTTAGAGTAGTCTTATAGACTTTGAAGGAACATTGTTTGTATGCAAAGCTAACAAAGTGTGACTTATGGTTGATAGAGGTTAAGTTTTTGGGTCATGTGGTTGAAGTCGACGGCATCTCTGTTGATCTGTCCAAGGTCAAAGCGATTGTTGATTGGCCTAGACCTACCATAGTGACTGAGATTCATAGTTTCCTGGGTTTGGCAAGTTATTATCAGAGATTTGTACAAAACTCCCACATCGCAACACCAATGACTAAGCTAACCCAGAAGAATGTACCTTTTGTATGGACTGATAGCTGTAAGGATGCCTTTCTTGAGCTTAAACAAAGGTTGACAGTTGCGACAATTCTTGTTTTGTCAAAACCAAGTCAAGAGTTGGTGATTTATACTGATGCATCAGAACTAGGCCTTGATTGTATGTTGATGCAAAATGACAGGGTAATAGTCTATGCTTCCATACAGTTAAAAGTTCATAACAAGAACTACCCTGTCCATGATCTAAAACTAGCAACTATTGTTTTTGCACTCAAGATTTGGCGGCATTATGTTTATGGTGAATGATTCACTCTGTATTTGGATCATAATAACCTCAAGTATCTATTTTCTTATAAAGATCTTAATACGAGGCAGAGGAGGTGGATGGAATTGCTGAAGGATTATGACTTTAGTATTGAATACCATCCTAGGAAGGCTAATATTGTAGCTGATGCACTTAGTAGGAAACGAGTCGAGACCGCCTATATGGCTAGACATATGTCTCAAGAGTGGAGAATGATTGATTTTGTAACAGTGATGAGTATCCATAAAACTTAGACTGAGACCAAAGTTAGTGCACAGATGTGAACCCAGTCAGTTCTACTTGCTGAGATCATGGAGGTCCAGCCTCGTGACGTTGATTATGTGATGTTCTGGGAGTGGGTGGACAACATTTCTCGTGTGGAGTGGTCGATTGACATTGATAGTGCACTGAGGTTCAGGGGACGATTACGAGTACCAAATGACCCTCACCTGAAACAGGGAGTGTTAGCAGAACTACACCGCTCAAGGTATATCGTTCATCCAGGCACCAATAAGATGTATTATGATGCTCGACGTACTTATTGGTGGTCAGGGATGAAGTGAGATATTGTAGCCTTTGTGCAGAGAGATGTGACACATGCCAACAAGTCAATGCTAAGCACCAGAGAACCTGTGGTTTATTACAACCCTTGGCTATTCTTGAGTGGAAATGAGACCACATTATTATGAACTTTGTGATGGAATTACCCCAGACTCAGTAGAGACACAATACTATTTGGGTTATTGTGGACAGACTAACTAAGTCTGTTCGTTTCCTCCCAACACATAGCAGAGATTCAGTTGCGAAGCTAGGTCAATTGTATATCCGCGAGATCATGAGATTACATGGGATCCTAGTGTCCATTGTGTCTGATAGAGATGCTTAATTTACATCCTATTTCTGGCAAAGCTCACAGAGTTAGTTGGGGACTAGGGTAAACTTGAGCACAACCTTCCATCCATCGACCGATGGTTAGTCTAAGAAAGTGATCCAAATTTTGGAGGATATGCACTGTGTATGTGTCCTTGATTTTGTTGATAGTTGGCAGGATCATTTGGCGTTGTGTGAGTTTGCATATAATAACAACTACCAGGCAAGTATTGGCATGACACCATTTGAGGCATTATATGGTCAACCTTGTCAATCGCCAGCTTGTTGGGCCAAGATTGGTGACATAACAGTTTTTGGCCCTACTTTTGTACAAGAGAAAAATGAGAAAATTCAGCAAATCCATCAAAACATGAAGGCAGCTCAAGACAAATAGAAGAATTATGCAAATAATCGAAGGAAGGTTCTTGAGTTCGATGTCGGTGATGTTGTACTCCTTCAGAGTTTTCCTCTGAAGGGGCAGACTTGATTTGGCGTTTCAGGAAAACTTTCCCTGAGATATATTGGACCATTTGAAATTCGATACTCTGTCAAGTTTTTTAGGAAATTGGTGATTTGGTTAGGAAGGCTTACAGGGTTTTTGACATGTCAGTACTCTGACATGTTCAGGAATTTTGTGCCGGTTGTAACATCACCTGAAAAGGGGTCACAAAAATGGGTGGCGACTGTACCATGTGATCGGTGGGCTACGATCGTCAAGATACAATAGTATCACCTAGTCGATTGGTGTTAGTTGCATAGCAGATTAATTATATCATACGTATTTTATGTATAATGTACATTAATATAATAGAAAATGTAGTGTATTTACTTATATTTAGTATAATATGCATTTA
>JAJIYU010002116.1:0-31819 GCA_030144865.1 Tinospora cordifolia | reverse complement strand
AAAAAAATAATATGGCTGTTATCTGTGAATGGGATTACTTTTTAATCAATTAGCAAATATTAAATAAAATTTTATTATTTAAACTTTATTTTAAATATCAAATGTGATAACACATGATACGATATATATATCTATAACATTGTCAACATAACCATCTACACACATTAAATTAATAAAATCTTTCTTCAATGCAATCATGGATCGAAGATATAAAATTGGCATAATATGAAGAAGGACGTCTATTAAAATTTTTTTAAAAAAATATTATAATAGACAACCAATAAAGAAAAAAGGAATGTGCATATTGTACTTTGAGAAAAAAATTGAAAAAAGATATTTGTCTAAGGGTAATCTATAATTTATTAAATATCAATTTTTAGTTTTATTGCCATATAGTGTTATATATGATAAATATTTTTTACAATGATTGTGTAATATTTTTTATGGTGCAATCTTTTTTATATTAAAAATATTCTTATACTATTAGAAAAAAAAATGTAATATACATGTTAATGTCATTATTAATAAGTACTGTAGCATTGCAAACTTTTCTAGTCTATTGATGTTACTATTATTACTGTTATAGAAACTGAATTTCAGGTGAGAACAAGAACCAAAGGATGACAGGGGCAAAGTAGTCAATGCGTAGAGAAATGATGACCAATGAATCAGAACTCGGAAGAATTAGCTGTATGTAGGAGCCGTATTGTGGACCGTAGATCTGAATCATAAGAAGCGACGGTGTGGGTTGGATCGAGTGAATTTGGGCTTCATTTACGGCGCATTTCACTTGTGTTTTACGGTCGGACTTCCATTTCGAGAGTCGTCCCGTTTCGAACAAAAGGAGAGCGCCCAGCTCAGACAGCCTTCGGATTTCATCCTTTTCTTTTTATTTTTTAGGTTGCCAATTACATTCTTCTCGGTCTCAATTCAGAAGAATCCAAATTCTACAGTTTACAAGGTTTGAATTCTTGTCACAGTTTTGATTCATTCAATTGATAATGCTTTCTTTTGAAGATCGTTAGATTTAACTGATGTTTGAATGCAATCGACAATCTTTTGTACTATGGTTCATTTAGAGTTTAAGATCAATCTTCGATTATATTTAAATATTTTATTGACAATGGTGTTTAGTGATTCACGTCATTTATGACATTTCTTGATCTATGAAATTTGTTGCGAATGTTATGAGGTGGTCGTTAATGGAGATCCGCAGGTATTTGTCGCCAACGATTGGAAGTGGTTGAATTGGTTGTTGTCTTGTTGAGGTGCCATATGTCTGATCGTAAACCTTTTTCTTTTGTACTCTAGCATTTTATTAAATGTTGAGATGTTCACGCTGTGTTGTTGTTAAATTATTCGAGGAAGACATTAGATCATTTATCTGCCTGATCTGTTATTTTTTCACAGCACTTCAAGTATCACTTAACTTCATTCTTTTCCTTTTTCTTTTTTCTTTTTTTTTACCTGTCATTGATCTAACAAATTTTTTAAAGTTAAGATCATATTTCTATCATGATTATCTAATAATCCTTTCAATGCGTAATCTTTATACATCTCCCGTAGATCCACTTTTTTCTCGTTAAATTTTTTTGATGCATGTGAGTGAAAAGGATCGACATCCAATGAATTCATGTTTTTCCAAGTTTGGTAAATAATTATGTGATTCACCAATTTTCGCAAGTTTGGTAAATAATTCTCGTTAACAGATTTTCAAGCGTGATTTTGTTTATAGATTTCGCAATTGGATGGGCATATAAATTCTGTTCCATTGTATTCATTCCAATAAAAGTGAGCATCGTGAAGAAAAATATTATGGTCGCCAATATTTGTCACTGATGAAACGATAAAAGATGTAAATTAATCAATTGCATTTTTTCTGAGCAAAGAGTAAAGACAATGCTAAATTTCGTTTTTGGTGAATAATGGCTATTTAAATTATGTAAATTGGATCTACTAGAGATACCTGTCCACTTTCCATTGTTTTCTGATTGTTCTGATCTGGAGTTGGGCATTTTTCCCCTGCAGGCAAGACAATGGCAGAAGCTGAGGATATTCAGCCTCTTGTGTGTGACAATGGAACTGGAATGGTTAAGGTATCACGGTCACTTTTCAGTATTAGATTAGCAGTTTTTCTTTAGCTAAGGAATATTTCTTTTGAAGCTAAAGAGAATGTTATTGTCTTTTTATCAACTAGTTAATTCTGGAAGCTTACTTTTGGTTATCTTATGGAAATGCAAATGCAACTTCTTAGGCTGGGTTTGCTGGTGATGATGCCCCAAGGGCTGTATTCCCCAGTATCGTTGGGCGTCCACGCCACACAGGTGTGATGGTCGGCATGGGCCAGAAAGACGCTTATGTTGGTGATGAGGCTCAGTCCAAGCGTGGTATTCTAACTCTGAAATACCCTATTGAGCATGGTATTGTTAGCAATTGGGATGACATGGAGAAAATCTGGCATCATACTTTCTACAATGAGCTCCGTGTGGCCCCAGAGGAGCACCCGGTTCTTCTTACTGAAGCACCTCTCAACCCGAAGGCCAATCGTGAAAAGATGACCCAGATTATGTTTGAAACTTTCAATGCTCCTGCCATGTATGTCGCCATCCAGGCAGTTCTTTCACTTTATGCAAGCGGACGCACAACCGGTAGTTAGCTCAATTCAATCATTTCGGTAACCGTTTAAAATTTCAGCAAAGTCAATACCAAGGCTTAGTTTAGCTTTAGTCGATTATAGAGGAGAGGATGGTATGCTTGGGAAATTAAATGAAATGACTCACTTGAATCCTCCATCTAGCTGTTATGTTAGTTCTGACTTTGGGAGACGAGACAATTGATCTTTACGCCATGCAATTAGCTTGAGTTAATGGCTGTGAAAATTCATTTATGATTTTTTTTTCTTTGAGTTGATGAGAGTACGTGTATGGTTGTGCAGGTATCGTTATGGACTCTGGAGATGGTGTCAGTCATACGGTCCCCATCTATGAGGGATATGCTCTCCCACATGCTATCCTGCGTCTTGACCTTGCAGGTCGTGATCTCACAGATGCCCTGATGAAAATCCTGACTGAGCGAGGATACTCTTTCACCACCACAGCTGAGCGCGAAATTGTTAGGGACATGAAGGAGAAGCTGGCTTACATTGCCCTGGATTATGAGCAAGAGCTAGAGACTGCAAAGACTGGCTCTTCTGTGGAGAAGAGCTATGAGTTGCCAGATGGACAGGTTATTACCATAGGGGCAGAGCGTTTCCGTTGCCCTGAGGTCCTTTTCCAGCCTTCCATGATCGGAATGGAAGCTGCTGGCATTCATGAGACGACGTATAACTCTATAATGAAGTGCGATGTTGACATTAGGAAAGATCTCTATGGCAACATTGTTCTTAGTGGTGGGTCCACAATGTTTCCTGGCATTGGTGACAGGATGAGCAAGGAGATCACTGCATTAGCACCTAGCAGCATGAAGATCAAGGTGGTGGCTCCACCCGAGAGGAAGTATAGCGTGTGGATTGGAGGCTCTATCTTGGCATCACTTAGCACATTCCAGCAGGTCTGTATGTGTTTGGCATGTTGTCCTTTTTTTCAAGTGTTTTATCTTTTCTGACGGACAAAATCTGAATTATGATTCTTTGGATTGCAGATGTGGATTGCAAAGGCAGAATATGACGAGTCTGGACCATCAATTGTGCACAGGAAATGCTTCTGAGTTCTGATCATGCATGAGAAAAACAGAAATGGATCAAAGAGCCGTGTGTTAATTCGGGAAAGAATTGCAGCTTGCTTTGTCTTTTGGCCTAAAATTTTTCTTCTTTTCTATTTTTACCTAAAAAAAAAAAAGTTCGTATTGGTTTGATTTCCTCTGATCCTAATTGTTTCATCCTTTTCTCGAAAGGGTGAGGAGGAGGTCGCATTCTTTCATTTGTATTTTGTAGTCTGGGTTGTTTCGGGTGGCAGCTCATTGACACTGGTGGCTTTGCATCTAAGAATCGAGAATGGGTCTGCAGCTTTCATTAAATAAGTTATATGTACTAACATAAATAACTGGATCTCATTTTTTATGCGAAATTCTTTCTATAAAACAATTTGATTGATAATTGGCGTTTTGCTCCTTTGTATGTCCTCTTTTTCAACTGTTTGTAATTCCGGACATTTCTATTGTTAATTGAAGAGAATTTGTGTGACCCCAAGTGAGTAGAAACGGCCAAGGGAGGGGAGGGGACCTCTTCGCTCAGAAGAAAAGCATTCCACTAGACATTCAAGTTCAACTAACTCCTTCCATAGCAGCACTTTTTCTGATTTTCCATTTGTGATAAAGAAAAACGGTTCAATAATTGAGGTTCCCAATTATTTATTGTGATGAAAAGACAAATAAGATTAGTCAGGTGGCTGGTCACCCGTTTTCTTTTTGGAAAGAAAATCTCTGCAACGCACTAAAACCGAGTCACTCAAGTCAACAACACCACACCCACCTTTACCAAACAAAAGGCTCCTCCTCTTACCTCGTATACGGTAACTTCCGTTTTTTTTTTTTTTTTTTAAATAAATTTTTTCTTCTTCTAACGAATTCTGTCAGCCCTCGGAATGGACGAAATTGGATTCCCTTTTCCTGGTTCATTCTCATCCCGGAATTACGGCCTGGGGACTGATGGTATAGAAGAAGAAGAAGTAGAAGTAGAAGGCGGTAAGATGGCGGAGATCGCAGAAGATGGAGAGGAGGTGGCGGTGGTGCACGTGGCGGTAGGGAAGTCAATAGAGAAAAGCGTTGATTTGCTTCACTGGACTTTCCGGCGGTTTGGGAAGTCGTCGGTCGTTCTCCTCCACGTCCATCAACCGTCTTCCACTGTTCCCACTCCCTGTTAGTTCTCTTTCTAACCTTCTGTTAATAAAAAAACGAATGTCTTTGATGGGTTTTACTTTTTTGTTCCTTCCTGTCCCTTTCTTATGTGAAAATAATAAATAAACAAATGAATAAGGTTATTGGTTTTGGCATTGATTTCATGTATCATATAGCATTGTCCGAGCCAATTATGGATTGTATTATCATTTTTTTTAAAAAGGAAAGTGTTATAGCAGGAGTTGCAGCATCCTACATTTGATAAATAATGAAGTTAAAAACTCTACATATTAAAATTAAGTGTTAAATGTTTTTTTATTATTTTAAACTTTTTTTTTCTTTTCTCATCGTATTTCCTTTTATATTGTAGATGATTTTGAATAAGGATCTATTTGCATATTGCTCATACAATTATTCTATTTCTACTAGTTTTTAATTTCTCTCTCTCTCTTTTTTTTTTTTTTTTTTTTTTTTTTGGGCAGTGGGAAGACTTCCCGCGGCTCAAGCGAATGAGAAATTGCTTTCAGTGTATCGAAGAGAAGAGAGGAAAGAGAGCATGAATCTCCTCTCTAATTATTTGAGCATATGTTTCAGAGCCAAGGTGGAATACCCAATCTTACATTTCACTGCATCTACTAGATATATTCACATAGTCTGTGATTAGTTTTAACCTTCTTTGCATGTTTCAAATCTCAGAAGTATAGAATTCATGGTTCTAAATGGTTTCCCAGATCTTTAGCTGAACGGGTCCGAATGCTAATTAGCTACAAAAACGCTAGCGTCCTAATAGCACTACGAGTGCCTTAAATTCATGTGACTATGTGATTTGCAACACAATCCTATAAGCTTATAATTCTTATAATTCTTCAATCTGAAACTCAACACAATCCTATAAGCTTCAAAAATACTTATGCTGATAGTAACTTTTTATCATAGATTAAACTACCCTGTGGAGATTTTCCTGATGAAACAATCTGCTCGAATGGACAGCACATAGAAATGATGAGGGCACATTTTCCATGACTATTCCCATTATTTACTTTAAAGCTATCAACTTGCAGGTGAAAGCAAGCATCATTGCCATTGAAGATGTTCAAGTTCAGAAAGGCATTGTAGAGCTGGTGAATATGCATGGAATTAGGAAGCTTGTTATGGGAGCAGCTCCTTTCAAGTAAGGGCGTCTCCTTTTTTTTTCTTGTTTACTTTAAAAGTCTAAATGTTAATTGATTCACCAAGAAATGACATTTCTGCTGTCAAAAACAATACCCTTTTGTTTGTTATTACTTTTGATTTCAGAATTGATACAGATCCGATTCTGCTAATCACAAAGATGTTCTATTTGTAACAATCTATCCTCTTAGTCTCTGTTCTAATTGTGCTTATAGAAACTTGTAAGTTGAGTTTGGAATGATCTCTTTGTGAAAGATTTGTTGTCATTTGATTTGAACCTTAGACCAAGCACTGCAATCTTTTTACTTTTCTTATTTTACCTTTCTTCCAAGCCATAAGTGTAAAATGATGTTGGTTACTTACCTGTTAAAACTTCTTTTTAGTAGTACTGGAAGAAAAGCATTTGTTGGCAATGGCACAGTTGACAATTACTGTAAGTAAGAATATTGGTATAGGTTGTGTCAACAACTTGAAGGTGGTTGGGGAATGCAACAATATTTCTTCCCATTATTTTGAATTTAGGTTCAAAGGTCTTCATATCAAATAAGTTGAGGACGATAAATCTCTTGGCATAACTAACCTTATGGATCTCCCACTCTTATGTATGCCTAAGCTCTCCTCTTTTTTTTTGTGTCTTTTCTGATGTTTCAGTCATACGTTTCACCTTGAAAGTTTAAATGCACTTGTTGTTCTTTATGCAAGTAGAAAATTCTGATGGGTCCGATACAGTTGCATGAAGGTGAGGAAGAGCTCTAGCAAGGCAAAGTATGCTTCTAAAAGAGCACCTCCATTTTGTGAGATCTTGTTTGTCAACAAAGGGAAACATGTGTGGACAAGAGAGGCTTCTGAAGGTTCAAGCATTCTTCCACAAATGCTCACTATGCCTGAAACTACTAAAACAGATATATTGAGGTTGAAGTCCTCCCATAATTACGAGAATGAGCACTTTTATCCCATTGCCGGATTCAGTCCTCATCCTCCTATTAGACTGTGTGCCAGCAATGGAAACTGGAATATGGTGGAAATAGATGAATTGGAAGTGGCTTTATCAACTGCAGTTCCCAGTTCAAATAGTTTTTCATCAGAGTCTGCATGTTATTCCATTGGCAGTACGGAGCCATCAGAGCTTGATTTGAAAGTTGAGGAAGAAAGCTTGCATAATCAGATTTTAGATATTAGAGCAGAAGCCGAGGCCTTAAAAAATGAAGCATTTGCAGAGTTGTTGAAGCGCAGAAGATTAGAGTCAGAAGCTTTGGAAGCTATCAACAGAGTAGGTTTGACTTGTGATTCCTAATTTTATTTGTTTACACTCAAGCTGTTAGAAACTAAAAGCCTAATGCCATGATGCTTTCAGATTATCTGATTACCTCAGGTTTGCAAAAGTCCAATCTTTTCTATAGAATAATTGTAGAATACATTATATGCAAGTATGTATCTTAGAAAGTAAGGAAAAATGTAAACAATGAGTAAACCATCTTGGACTAGTCGTATTTGTGTTCCACTTCCCTTCACCATCTTATAGATGATATCCATGCTCTTACTAGATGAAAACTTTTGAGGCTGCTCATTCACGTGAAGTTAACCATCGAAAAGAAGTCGAGGATAGATTAGCAATCACGAGAAGAGAACAAGAAAACCTTATGGAACAAAAGGAACAAATATCTAAAAAGCTACAGAGAGCAATGAGAAACGTTGCTTTCCTTGACATTCGTGCACGGGAAGCAATGCGCCGCCAAGATGAAGCTGCAAGGGAATTGGGGCTTATTCAAACTTCCCTAGCAACTCTTAGGCATGAAAAGCAAAACATAAATCGGCAGAAAGAAGAAGCCACTCAGCAACTTGAATGGTGGAAAAGTCAGTGGCAAACTGGGCCTCCAAATGGATCTTGCTACAGTTCTGTCGATCCATTGGTGAAATTCACAGAGTATTCTTTGTCTGACCTTCAGGCTGCTACCTGCAATTTTTCTGAGAGCTTCAAGATTGGACAGGGAGAGCACGGTTGTGTTTATAAGGGAGAGATATTGGACCGATGTGTTGTTATAAAGAAGCTGCATCCTCCTAACATGCAAGGCAGATTGGAGTTCCAACAAGAAGTAGGCTCTTCCTCCCTCTCCTTCTCTCTTTCTATATATGTATGTAAATATGTATGTTGACATGCTACTCAGGTTTTCATGTTAATCCATCAACCAATCTTCATGCTTGCAGGTTCAGCGTCTCAGCAAACTGCAGCATCCTCATCTGGTCTCTTTGATTGGTGCATGCCCGGAAGCACTGTCCCTTGTCTTTGATTATATGCCCAATGGAAGCATCCAAGACCATCTTTTTAGCAGAACCAACAGAGATCCTCTGACCTGGAAGACAAGAACTCGAATTGCTGCAGAAATCTCAAGCGCTCTCCTCTATTTGCATTCCTGCAGTCCTGAAAAGATTGTTCATGGAAATCTTAAACCGGAAAACATTCTTCTTGATTCAGAGTCAAAATGCAAGCTTGGAGATTTTGGGATTTTCCGGCTTATTCCAGAAGAGACTGCACGTTGTCCAAGTTTCCGTGGAACTTCAGAGACAAAGAGTGCATTTCCCTATACAGATCCAGAGGTGCAGAGGAGTAGACACTTGAGACCCGAGTCTGATATATATTCCTTTGGAGTTATCATTCTACAGTTGCTCACGGGAAGGCCTCCATTTGGTTTAGCAAGTGAGGTGCGTCAAGCCCTGCTAGGTGGAAACCTGGCTTCTATGTTGGATCCAACAGCCGGTGACTGGCCTATGTTTGTTGCCACACGGTTGGTGGAACTGGGTTTACAATGCTGTGAAGTGAATGGTCGAGACCGACCTATGCTAACACCAACAATGGTGAGGGAGCTAGAGCAGTTGCACAGAGCAGAAGAGCGGCCAGTGCCTTCATTCTTCTTGTGTCCAATCCTTCAGGTAAATGACGGCATTTTTCTCATAGATCAAGCTTAGGTCAGGCGTAAAATTCTTATAATACAACTACACCAAAAACTTGAAGACAGATTGATGAGGTGAAATTGTTAAAAGTCTAATAATTCCACATCAATATCCAATCTCGTTTCAGTAAGCTAATTTCAATGATACTGGTCTATGACATGATACCTGTGTTCTTAAAATGGGTTCACTTCTGTTAAAAACATAAACCATGGGAATGTCTCAATTGAAGAATTTAACTTTTGAAGATTATCTACCACATTGAGAAGGTCTTACTTATATAAAAATATGTTGGTTGCAGGAGATCATGTACGATCCTCATTTGGCAGCAGATGGATTTACGTATGAGGCTGAAGCCTTACGTGGGTGGTTAAAGAATGGGCGCGAAACCTCTCCAATGACCAACTTAAAATTGAGTCATTTGCATCTTACGCCTAACCATGCTCTTCGTCTTGCTATACAAGTCTGGCTTTGCCAATCTTGAAGGTAAATGATGTACATTAATTGTGTATATTTCCTGTAATTTTACTGTGAAAATCTAATTATTGCATTGCTACAATGCTTCCTCTTATAAGTGCGTGCAAATTCCTGGTGGGCTTTTAATTAATATACTAACGGAAGGTGCTTGTAGCTTAATCTGATATAAACACAATGACAAAACTACAAAAGAATAAGGACTTGGCTGCAGTCCTGTTCTTTCTTCTCTGCATTAATTTGCTTACCCGAAGTGGTAAATTTAGGAATAGCCTCTGCACTGTTGCTGCAGCCGGTTACTGTTGTTGCAGCTGGTGGGTAATTATAGATAATTTAGATTACACTTCTATCATGCATCAAACAAAGAAATGGTAAAATTAGCAAAAGTATGATTGATAAAGAATGGTGGTTTAGGTTGAAGAAGCCATCATCTTACATGAAGCTCATAGCACATGAAGTAGTGAAAGCTCCTAAAAGTGATTTGGTTGTCGGAATCTCCTTCCCATGCTTTATCACAATGTGTGTTTCACACATTGTCTTTCTGTGTTTGTGGCTGATTTAGAAACAAGGTAGGTCTCATGATCTATGAGAGTTGGAACAGTTGCTGTTGGTGTGAAAATGATTACTTTTGTGGGAGACTTTCGAATTAGATAACCATGGGTGACTTTTCCATTGACTTTTTGAAAGTGACCAATCTCACTGTTACTAATGGGGCTTCTTCCCTCAGCAAGTTGTTGAATCTGAAAGTGGGAACCAAAATGAATTGTTAGCATAGTTGCCCACAAACAAAGAAAAGATAGAAAAAATGTGTCATGGTTAGGACATGTTTCTTGTTTGATTCTGCATTGATGCCCAAAGTATTGGTATCATCAGCTATGTGATTGTGGTTGTCATTATCAGTACTTGTGGCAACACTATAACAGCCTAAAACAAAGGGAAAGTCATTAGATAATGAATGACTGTAACTTAACAGAGTCAAACATATGATTATCATTAGAAATATATATATATATATATTTATATATATATCAGAAATATCATCAAATTCAACTTGACCACTAAGAATTTTTTTTTCATTCTTTTGACCTAATGCTTGATTCAAATAAGCTATAACTGGCTTGACCAACTAAAGTTTGATCAAGTCCTTACCATGCACATACAGGGTATTAATATTTTTTTTTGTCTTGGTTTCAAACACAGCTTTAGGAAATTTAGAAAGAAAAATACTCTGAATTCATGTGATTGAAGACATGTTTCTAATATATATATTAAGGGCAAATTTTGTATTAATTATGTTGTAAACATATACTAGATTTGATTGAACTAAAAATTATTTTTTATTAATTATTACTGATTTAAATTGAGTTGTGAAAAATTATTCTGTGAGTTAATGATTAATACAAATTTAGTATGGTATGTGTTACAAGTTATTTCTAATAATTGAACTAATCTCTAGTATAAATAGAGGATAAATCTCTTAAAAAGCAAACTTTTTTTTTTTTTTTTGTTTTCCTTTCTTTAGACGTTTATCCAATCTTTGTGTTAACTAAAATTTAAAGAAATTAGAAGCTAAAATTAAAAATACCAAATATAACCTGACCACGAGGTGTTGGTTCAAATAATATCTTAGTTTCGTGTAAGCAAGCTAGAATGTTTGAAAACCCCTTGCTTATGAAATAATATTTTGTAGCAAATGTTATTTCATAAACTCCAAATTAGTCTGACAAAACCCAAATTCCAAAAATGAGGGAATGACAAATATAAAACTTAGTGCCTTCTTAAAATATTTTGTACTGGAGACCTTTATTATTTAGAGTATCTCCAACGCAATTATAAATTAAAAAAATATGAATGTCACATAAGATGAATAGATATTGGATAAAAAATTATTTTTCAAATGAAATGATCTATTTTGCCTATTAAAATGATGTAATAAAAAAAAGTAAATGTCGTGTACACAAACCTCTATTTCTAAAGTGTGCAATAAACAATTAACTAAGACATTACATCAAAGTGTTTTACTTTTTTAACTTAAAAATTTTTTTTAAAAATGAACACAAAACTCAACGTAATAAAAAAAATAAAAGTCATTCACTTGTTACATTAAACAACATTTTTTTTTATTACTATTAAGTGGTATATACGATAGATATTTTTTATATTAATTATATGACAATTTTTCATGAATATAATTCATTTTTTGTATTATAAGATTTCTTCTTTAAATGCTCTTCTAAAACAGTACTGTGTTACACATCAAACGAAATAATTTAGAAATTCCATCCATATCAACTCATTACAGAAGAATAAGAAAGGATCACAGGAAGGTGCCAGGACCAATAAGCCACTTTTTTACGAAAAAAAATTGAATAATTTTACTATTAGAGGAATAGCATTTATCACAAAATACAAATTTCGTATGGAAGATCAAAAATCAATATGAAACAGCTTTTTTAACACCTCCCAATACCACCAAGAAGTGCTTGCCAAAACTCTCTCTCTTTCTTTCTTTCTTTCTTTCTGAAGACATATACTTCTCTGTCCTAAGCTTACTCTTATGATACTATTTTTTTTTTCTGTTTAATTTAAAAAGGGATTAGAGAAAAATCCCCCTTTCATCCCTTTATCTCTCTGTTTAAAAAAAAAATTAATTAAATAATATTTCTTTTATTTTCCATTGATGAGTTATTTGATTCCTCTGCTTAAGCGAACGATCTCCATATCCTTCCTTCAAATGAAATGACAATAATGGAAATGTCGTCATGGTATCGTCTGCGGTCTCCTTGTGGTATTTCAAGCAAGTCATGAAACTGCATACCTGCAATAATAAACCAATGCAAACTTGTTTACAATTCTTCGCAAGATCCATTTTTTGAGTGTTTGTGATTCTTAATTTGTTTTGGGTAGGAAATGTTACCTGCTTTTTTTGCGGCACGAAACAGTGCTTGTTCTACAAGGTGTTGGGCGGGATCTCCTTCGGGTGACGATGAAATGAACTGCTCAACTTCAGAGACAGCTTCTTCATTCGTGAAATACTGGTACAGCCCATCAGATGATAAGATCAAAAATCTGTCTTTAGGACTTAATTTATGATGATAGAGATTCGGACAGCAGGTGATGTATGGAGATTTTCCTATGTAGTTGATCCGAAACATCTCCAAAAGTGCACTGTTCAATTTTGGCTGCAAATTAAAAAAAAAAAAAATCGCAAATCAAACTTCTAAGTATATCACGGTTGGTATGTTAATAAAACTTCGACTCCCTTAAGAGAATGAGCAAAAATGGAGCCAATATATTTTATCCTATTATACTTACTTTCTTGAGAAATCCAGCACCAAAAGCCCGCGTGACCTTCAAGGAGCCTTTCACTCGATCATTTGTGACTGCAGAATCATCATCTTTATGCTCATTCTTGATTCTTTGAACTTCCTGTAATCCAGCATTGGATTGAATCATGTCTGAAAAATATGGTTTTAAGGCATTGGAATTGAAATATAAAGTGCATCACCATTAACCAATAAGTTTTTTCTTTTCGTACCTCTTCCACAGAAGTGCTATGATCATGGGTAAGCTGAATTGTTGTTAAACTGGGAAACTCGCCCGATTCTTCATTAATTTGTTCCAGGTCTTGGTGAACCTTCCCAAGCAGAAGATCGAGTTCTGGTTTCTTGGCTAGAACCGCGCGACTATCACCCACATTAATCAGGTAAACATCTTCACCCTTCATTAACATAACAAGAACACATGAACCCATCAAAGCTAACTCAGGATTCTCCATAGACATCATCTCGGTAATGTCCAAGAAAGCTTCTTCTGTGTTCTTTAAAGCCTGAGACAGAGCTTTCATCACATCTGAATGGTTAACAGAAGCTGCAGCTTCTGCACCATTACAGCTCGATTGCTCCTTCAATTTCTTATTAAGTTCCATTCTTTCTCTGTCAAATTCACATTTCCACCTTCTCTGATTCTCTTCCCAAATCTTCCCTGCACCTCTAAACCTGTTTTTCAAATTCTTACTTCGATCTTTTTTGGGAACTGATTTAGAACTCGAATCCACAGTTCCAGACGGATAATTCTCTTTCTCACCTCTCCAATCCCTTGTTCTTGAATGATTAAATTCTTGATGATCAGTTTGGATTGGAATCACTATCTCCTCCGGATGCGGTGTTTCGATCTGTTTTGTGGGATCGAATTCATCTTCATCCCATAACAATCCTTTGAGCTGTTCTTGAACAGCCGCATAGAGATTGGAAACAAGGAAATCAGGAGCATCGGGGCCATTGAATCCATCATAAATCCCAACAAAAACCCATCCATGTTCTTCAGAAACTACAACCTGAACTCTATCCTCTCCAGCTTTCCCTTGTGCCCATTGCAAATTCTGACTCTCCAAACTCTCTTCATACTCCAAACTCCCTTCGCTGCTGAAGAAATTGCTATTTACAGTTAGATTATTATCTCCTCCGCCACCGCTCTTATCCAAACTAATCCAATCCGGCTCTTTAACGGTATCAACTGCTCTAATCGGAGCAACAACTGAATTCTGCCCTCGATTGATCTTCTTCGCAATCGCCCTCTTCAATTCTGCAATCAAAGAACCTTTTTTCGATTTCGTTCTACACCCAAAATCTCCATGAGATAAACTCCTCTTGAATTGATGATCCAAAGGTCCTGACACGAACCCTCTTTCAACTGGACCCGACAAAAATCCTCTCTCAATCGGATCGGAACCCGGAAATCCACCCGAACTAGCCGGGAAATGCCCGGAACTCGCCGAGTATCGAGGCACGGGTTGTAACGGAACGGAAATGAAGGAGGTTGAGCACTCAAAAGACGCGGCTCTATCGAGATTCGTGCAGGAATATGGATCGACGAACGTGGTGGACAGAGGCGTAGAAGTGTTGGCGCTGACAGAGGCGCCGGAGATTGACCTGAAAGTTGTGGTGTCGTCGGAATAAACTTTGGAGGACGAGACCCAACGCGGGTCTGGTCGAAAGTAACAGAAGGAATGGCCTAAGCCTTCGTCGAGAGGCCCTAGAACCACTGGTACTGCGTCGCCGTCCCGGTAATTTGTAGTGCGACACAAACCAAGCTTGACGGAATAACAGTTACCCATTAAGAAGAAGAAGAAGAAGAAGAAGAAGAAGAAGAAGAAGACGCCACACACAAAGCAGAGCGTTTCGGGCTATACGAAGTAACACAACATGAGATCTAGTTGCTTCGTCTGGTTTTCATTCTCGGAAGCGGAAGAAGAAGAGGAGGAGGAGAAGGAGGAAGGGAGAAGGGTTGACTTTTGGGTGTGCTTTGAAATTCTAATGTTTTTGTAATGGGGAGGGAAATGGTCCGCGTGATGAAGCGTTGACTGGTAACCAGGCTAACTCAGGTTAAGTTAACATTTACAAAGTCAAAGATATCATCATCATGATCGTGTGGTTGAGAACAGTGGAATCAGAGACGAGAAGATCGTAAAGGTGGGGTCTGTGACGTGGGAATCTGACACGTGGATTTAATAGTAGTGGCCGTTGAACTTGAATATTGTCCAGTTATGTGAGGGAGATGCTTAGGACTCTATTGGGTGGTGGAGTGGTTGGGCGATTATTTATTTTAAGAAGGTACCGCGTGACTGCATGCATGGGCTGGTGAGGTGAGGAGGCTTCGTAGGGGATTTACGGAGCTACCCTTCCTGGTGGCCGGGGAGTGCCCCTGAGGGATAAAATTGGTATCAACTTATTAATGAATGAAAATAGTAAAAAGAATGGGGTTGTGGTGGTTCAAGTTCAAATCAAATATTACTACAAATCTAGTAATGTCTATTCATGATGTGTTTGGTCTTCCAGAAATGATGGTCAGTTGGCCTGGCGCTTTCTATGCTAATATATTAAGTTATTTAATCAAACTTACAAATACAATAATATAATTACACAATTATATTTATTAACTATATGTCATATATATATATTGTAATAATAATAATAATAATAATAATAATAATAATAAAGATTGGTGGAGCAAGTGAGGTGCCTTGGCACTCTGTAAAATGAACGAATGTCTTTCACGAATAAAAGAACATGATGTGGCCGAGTTTTTTTAATTTTTACCCATTTTCATAGTAGCAAGCAAATAGTGAGGTTTCCGGCAGAATAAATCTATTGAGGCTATGTCCCTCACACCTAATTTGGTCGGCTTGAAAGGTTACTATGAGTCTTTTTTTTATTCTTTTTTAGTAGTAAAGGAAAAAAAATTAACTAAAAAATTAAATAAGTTATACTTAAGATAACAAAAAAGACTAATAAAGTATTTTCTTTATCGGTACTCAACATCCCAATATTAATATTGATTTTACTAAGATACTTATGGTATATGATATTTGTTGGGTAGGATACAATAATTTTATTACATGTGATTATGGTACTTTGATTAACTAAAATAGTTAGTTCAAAACTAGAGTACTCAATTCATAAATAAAATAAAAACATTTAAAAAATAGAAGACAGAGAAAAAGAAAGAAAGAAAGAAATCAAATATGTAATTTATAGGAGTAGAAATTTTTGAGAATTGGGCTATTTATTTATGGGCAATTTGCAGTTAATCATGACACTCTTTTGATGCACCATTAGATTGCTTTTGGATGCGATTTGATGATGTTGATCATTGCACAAACGTGCGGGGTTGCATTACTCCTTGGACTTTCTTGAGAGTGTAAAACTCTAAAAAATTCTTGTGTGTTACTTCAATGGTACTTAATTATAAGCTAGTATTTAAAATACTTCCTTTAATATGTATGAAATTTTTTTTAAAAAAAAAACTTAATTTCATATACTTTCCAAGTAGTTAACTTTGCAATCAATTTTTCATTCATATATTTATAATTCTAGCTAAATAATTATACAATCTTAATTAACATATTCAAAATTAAGAACTATCTTGATCTCGTTAATATGTACTTGGAAGACCCACTTAAATATTTAGTTTAAAATGGCAAAAAATTATCTCAAATCAGTAATTTTTCTGACACTCTCTCCCTAAAAACCCTAGCTAAAATTGATAGACCTGATCTATCACTTGCCTCTGCGTTGAAGGGGTATTGAAGTTCTAGCCTACTTTCCAAATTTGATGCTTTGTGGGATTTTCTTCTTTGTTGATTTATCTCAGTTTTCGGCCTTCAAATTTGTGGCTACAGTCTTCTCTATAAGGAAGAATAAAAAATGAAGTGTAAAAAGAAAAATCTTATCTTACACCTTGAAGTTTATATAAATGATAGAGGTAAAAACATAAGTGAACTAGACATTTTAGTAGTAAAAAATACCACATTTCTAACACACCAATAGCCAAAGTCTTATGTAGGAGGTTCTACCGTCATGTTAATAAACAATATATGTTTTATTTATGTAAGATTTTTATTATCTTTCTCGAGATTACCTTTTAACAAATAGTCCCTTAAATTCTGATTCAATGAAAATGAAATGGAGGGTTTGGCAAAAAACAAAAAAATTCTCACAAAACGAACAAAATTTAAGTTTTTTTGTATGTCAAACTCCTAATTAAAATGACATGAAAACATTGTTCTTCCCTGCCCTAATATAATTAGCTGTCCTTCTATCTCATAAAGCTATGTGTCCCTTCAAATTTGAGTCCTACACGCATCTACATATTCTCGTAGAAGAAGGAAGAAAAAAAAAATGAAATGAAATCTTTTCACATATATATTTTGAATTCATTATGGTGATATTGATATTGGTATTCAAGTAACGTTTTTAAATTGAAGAAAGTATAATTAATGTTTTAGGTCCAGACAAATTAGCGTGACTGGATGTAATATGGGCTACAGGGTGTATACAAGGTGATATAATGTGCGTACAAACCAGGAATCAACGTCGGTGCTTCCTACTTTAATTCATTCCAATTAACTTTAGTGTTGTTGGTTTTGGTGTAGGTCTAGAATTATTTTTTAATGAGGAACTCTGATCAAATGTACATTAAAATATTTCTAAATTATTCAATAACGAGACTAGCGCATGGTGATGATGGTCTTTGCCATATACTTCTTAACTTTAGCTTATAATAAGAACTAATTAAAAAAAAAAAAAAAATTCATTTTGATGGAGTGAAGCTTACGGAGTTTTATATAGACACATCCCGTTGAAGCTAAAAGAAGATATTATAAAATTTTCATTAGGCATGTTATCCTAAATGACATAAAATATTAAGTGACTAGCAAAAATAACATATTAATAAATTAAGTATTAAAAAAATGCAAATAGTGAGAAAAGAGGGTTACATTTTAAGTTGAGGGATTCTAACTTGATTTATATAAGTTGGAGATTTGTAGTAGTAATTTTTTTTTGGTTCTTCAAAAAGTATTCCCGAACGAATATAACGCGTATCTCGAGACTAATTCCCATTTGGCCTTCTAATCAGCTCTCTTTTAGTTGGGCCTTCCAACGAGCATTTACTACATTCATATGACTCGAAACTAAAATCTCGCTTAATCGGAATGACGGGTGAACCGTCGAACTAACAGCTCGTTAGCAATCTTTTTATATGTCTTGCTGTAATCGTATTTTAATTTAATTTTTTTTCTTATTTATAGTTAGAATCACTTTTATATCGTGTAATCGTTATGAATGTCTTGCTTGTATGTATTTCAACAAAATTTAAAGTAAATTATAAAAAACTTAGATATGTGATAAATTAATAAAGATAAATAAAAATAAATGAGCATATATTTATTTTTTTAGAGTAAAAATCCTCGTACGAATCGTAGTCATATGGCATTTGCTCAAAGTGGTTTATGTTGACGTCAAAAGGGCAGAGAACCAAACGCGGAGACTAGAAAAAGGAAGCGTGTTGAGTGAAGAAAATTGAAAATGGAAATGTAGCCGTCGGAATACTGTTTTGTATGACTTGAACATAAAGTTAAGCGTGTGAAATTCGTGTGGATATGAACCGAACCTGTTTAATTAGTTCAATTTGCTTGCGATTGCTTCTCGAACGCAACGGTTGTCTCCCTTCCACACCTTAGTTTCATACAAGAAACGAGAAGAGAGTGTATCAACCGTCATACTACTCAAAACCATATATGACATTTTCAAATGTATAATATTTATTTATTTAATAATTTAAAGCATTGTAATTATATTTTCATAAGTTAGATTAATCAGGGCCATGGGTCTTTTTTATTTTGAATTGAGTCTTTCTATATATTAAAATATAAATATTAAAAATAAATTATATTAAATTTTGCACAAATATTAAATAGTAGCAGGCTTAATAAAAACATTGGTTTATAATTTTAATTTTTTTTTAATTTTGTGCTTGATGATAAAATCATTTTACTAAAATAAATATAAAATTAGTAAAAAAGATTAAATTGTAGAAGTGTTTATCTTCTTAAAATAAAAATTCACGGACAAAGATAACGACACATGACAAAGAAAGTAATTAAATTATAATATATATATATAATAAGTTAAAATTAAAAAAAAATTTATGGTTAGTTGGTAACCTGAAACAAGACAAAGAAGCTGCAATCTTAATAGAATGAAAGTAAATAAAAAAAAAGTTAAATTAAAAAGTTTTAAACTGAACTAAAATCATATTAAAAATATTTATAAAATCAAATAATTAACACGTACAAATAATTTGCTAAAAAACTGAATGCCCCAATAAATAATTTAAAAAAACAAATGAATCGGTTCAAAATTTAAAAAATATTTACATAAACTAAATACATATATTATACGTACTATATATATATATCATTTATCATAAATATTATATATAAAACATGTAAACTATGTGTACATGGGCCCAAATATATATTTTCAAAGATACTGTATACGATATACAAAAAAGATACCAATATAAAATTATATCATAAATAAATATATAATACCAGATTATATGATATTTAAATAAAATACTTAAATTAAAAAAGAAATACATTATTTATCGTGTGTGTGCGGTCGTCAAAATTTGGGGGTCGGAACAGTCGCCCAGTCGCCCCAAGGGCCCATGCTGAAGGCCGGCACTGAGATCAACACTGTTCTATGACAAATACTTGCACAAAGTTTGAATTTAGGAGCTAGAGCCTATTTAATAAACACATAAATTTTGATTTTTTTTTTTCCTAGTGCCGTAAGTCCATGTACATCATACGATTTTACGTCGACCAAAAATGATTCTATCATTCACACAAAAATAAAAAAATAAATAAAAAAGTTTTTCTTTGTAAAAGATAAAATGTCGAAGTCTGACCAACTTATTTTTATAAATGCAAAACCCGTGACTTTTTGTTTCTTCATCATGATGTTGTCCTTTATTGCTACAACTTCATCTATACTCTTTAATGGTGGGTAAATCCTATAATTACATTGCTGTATCTCAATATATATATTTATATATTTATATACAAATTAGAGGGGAAACTATCACCTTATTTTTTACTTTTATTTTTCGAGGCTATTACTAATTTCTTTTATATGTTTTACAAAGATATAATGTATGACATCTTTAACTATATATATAAGCATCATAAAATAATAACAAAAAAAAGCATCATTCTAGTTTTTTTTCACATTTATAGATAGCCTATGTATAATATAGAGGAAGTGAATTATGATTTGGTCTTCTTTGGATGGCAACATCAATTTGGAGGAAAGGGTCTTAAATGAAATTACATTTGTTATTAGAAATGCAAGAAGAGTTTCTTCTGCAAAATGTCTAAAAATTGAGTATTCAGCAAAACACAATCATGTTTTGACTTTTAAATATATCATAAATATATATAAATAAATATATATATATATATATATATATTTTCACGCAACATAGATTTATTCTGCTTCTCAACATGGCTTTTGAAATTGAAAACTTTGGTATCTAAGACGGTATTGGAGTGTTATTTGACAATAATTTTGTAAATATTTTGGGATATGTTTGATAGTTAAAGAAAATTTTTTTTTCTTAAGAAAAAAAAATCTCTGGAGAAAAATATTCTTAAATTTTTTTCCTAATTATTCGTTTAAATAATAGAAAATTTTAAGAAAGGTAGTTATTCTTTATATTAATGTAAAAAAAAAAAAGATTTGTTATGAAAAACTTTCATTTTTGAAAAAAAAAAATTTGGTGAGAAAATATGAAGGCACAAAAGAATTTTTCAAAATTTTTCTCAGAATTTTAACTAATTAAATATAAAAAAAAAAGAAAGGAGAGAATTTTTTTAAAGAAAAATAAATTTTTTAAGAAAAAAAAAAACTCTGATTTCTGGTTTTTAGCCAAATCAAACTTCTGGTCAATTGGTAGGAATTGCTGATTTACTTTACCAAAGCATTCTCCCCCCACTTTTATATTTGTCATTAGTTATTAAAATCTCATCTAATTAAAACAAAACTGCTGTGGAAAGGCTGACCAGTCGCACGATAATTAAAAATAATAAAAAAAAGGGAGTCAATGATCAAACACTGTTTCAGAATACTATCACCAACTTATGGTTGCATTCAAGTCGCATTTACTTGAATCTCATCTAATGCATTTTTTATTCTTTTTAGAAAATATATATATGGAATTTCAATTTCTGATTTCCACGTGGAAGAAGGATGTTGGTGGACAGAGGCAAGCATGTACTACCATGTCCCACACCATAATTTAATCTCTCCCCGTGACTCCCAAGTCTTCTCAGTATTCCCAACTTGTAAAAGCACTACCAGAAGGAGGAAGAAGAGCGGAACAAAAGAAACAAAGGATAAGAATTATGTGTCACGCGCATGGTGCGTGCTGTCTCGCCTCTTCTAGTCCTCTCGCCCATCCTCCCACGTGCGCCACTAAGTTTCGTAGATCTGATTGGATTCAGAGATCACCAGTGGAACCACGAAGGGTCGTACCGGTAGGCGGTCGGATGCGGATGAGATGCGCTGTGCCGCCGGATCTTACTATTTCATGTCGCACACCGTCGGTCTAGTAAACACTTTCTCGGACAATTATGCCCTTAGAAACTTTGAGAATGACGGATTGATTCTTTTAGCTGTAAAGGCAGAGAGAAAGTTGCGAGCCACTTTTGTCCTTTCAATTGGCCAACTGGCACGCACGTAAAAATTAATGGGCCCATTGGCGCGTACGTTAGCAAAAATGCTACGAGCTCACGTTAGCTAGAAGCCACCTCGTTCAAGATGCGTGAGAACTGGAAGAGCCAATGCATTGAAGGAAAGAAAGAACAAAGCATTTCCTTTTTTCTTTTTTTTTTTCAGACAAATTCATGCAATAAACTTATTTCAATTTCAATTTTATGCAACTTATCTCTAATGCCAATTAAAACAAAAAAAAAAAAAAAAGACAGAGATCGATCATTTTGTAATCAAATTATTCCCAATAAACACAATTAATTAATAATATCTTCTTCCCATGAAACCCAGAAAGGAAAAAATAAAATAAAAAGGCTGCTTTTTTCGCAGCTCAAATTTAATTCAATTTCCAGTGTAAGAAAAAAGGGAAAAAAAAAAACCCAAATCCCATTAATCGAAAAAAAAATCAGAAATTTGACCAAATGCAGATGTCATGAGCCAAATCTCAAACTAATACATACAACGCTATACAAATCAGAGCAATGCTGCTGCATCCGCCATTAATGGCTGCTGCTGCTACTGTAGCCCTTGATTTGATCGCCTCACGAAACCCCGGAGGAGAAGACAAATGCGTCGCCGGGCTCTCCAAACCCGGCGGAATTTCCGGCGAAAACGCATTATACGGCGCCGGAGCCCCACCACCAGACACTCCTCCGTTACTATTATTGTTACTATTACTAGAACTACTTCTGGTCACAGTGGCTCCATCCTTCCCAAAAATCTCTCTGGGCAGCAAAACCCGAGAAACAGCGAAAACCGCGAGCGGGTTCTGATCAAAAACCGTCTGCGTAATCGACGCCTGGACAATCCCCGTATCAATCGCAATCGACCCATTAACCCTGGTAATGTTCAACGTGAACGTCCCGGCCCCTTTCTCCTCCGTCGCCAACGTCGGCTGCACGGGGTTAACTATCGACTCCAAAGACCCAAGCGGGTAATAAGAATGCAAAACATGGAACTTCAAAACCACCGCTTTCCGATCCGCCGGCAACGACTGCAACCTCTCCGTGGTCGGAAGATCGGCGAACGCGTCGTCCGTTGGCACAAACACCGTTATCCCAGCACCAGTCTCGTCGGCTTCGAATTCCTCAACCACCCCCGACGCCGTGAGCATGGAGGCCGCGACGTTGAAATTGTGGCCGTCGAGCAAGACCCTGGTAATGTTCAACCCGAGAGGCGGGCGGTTTTCGGAGGCCAAGAGGTCGAAGCCGTAGGGGACGAGGAGGGAATTAACGGAAAAGATGCTGACATTGTAGGGAAGGGATTTGATAAGGGAAAGGAGGGTGACGTTGAGGGAGGAGTAAGGGACGGGGGAGTGGAGGGAGATAGAGCCATCGAGGGTGTTGCGGGTGAGGTTGAGATCGCCGAGGTTGGAGGGGGCGCGGCCGGTGGTTTGGTAGAGGGTGGCGAAGAGCTTGCCAGAAGGAGGGATGAGACGGAGGTCAGGCCAGGAAAGGTATTGGAGGAGGACGTGGTAGCGGAGGACGTCGGCGAGGTTGGCCGGAGAGGAGGAGCGGCGGAGGCGGAGGGAGGGATCGGAGCGGAGGAAGGAGTTGGGAACGGCGAGGAGAGTGAGGGAGGAGCGCTGGGAGAGGTCGGAGGCAACGGAGGATGCAGTGAGGAGGGAGTTGAAGTCGGAGAGGTCGGGGAAGGAGGAGAGGAGGGAGGTGATGTTAACGGCGAGGGTGATGGTTGGGAGAGAACAGAAGAGGAGGATGAGGAGGAGAGGGGCAAAGTGGGAAAGGGAAAATAATGGAGCCATTGTTTTGTTTCTCTGCAAAAGAGAGATAGAGAGAGAGTGAGAGAGTGAGTGAGTGGAGAGAGGGATCGGATTGGGAAGGGATGATGTTGGTGCTGACGATGCTCATCATTGTCGTTACTACCACTGCTTGTGCTTGGTAGCAATAGCTTTGTTATTTTATTTTCTTTTCTTTTGGCTTTTAAGCCCTGCCTAACTTTTTTGTGGCGTTAGGATTAGTAAGCCTTAAACTGGGTTCCAGCATTCCTAATCTTTTTTTTTTTAAAGCACTGTTTTATTGAATAATTAGCACAGCTACTATTCAAGTTTTGGATGAGAATTTTATGATTTTTGTTATTTTCCTTCTTTAAGAATTAAAGCCATGAAAACGAAATTTACTGAGAAACTTGTACATGCGCTCTTTAAGCATGGCGGTGAATTGGACATTGCCGCATTTTTGGTATAAAACATTAAATTGGTGATTAACGTCATAATTTTATTTAATTGTAATACGTATAATTATTAAATAAATGATATGTATGGTAAAATATATAATAAGTAATTTAATGAACATAAATCTATAATTTTGTCGGAAAATTTACATTAGACTAGTATTTTTTATTCTTTAAACTTACTTTCCCTTGTTCTATGAAAATAATAAAACTCCCCTTTAAATATTAATTTTCCTCGTTGATGTTTGAGTGGAGCCAGACGCACAAACGAGCGTGCGACAAGGGAGAGGTTACAGAGGCGACGCACCGACATATGATGGGACGAACTTTACGATTCCAATGATGGACACGCGTCACAATCTCAAGGCCCTTGTAAACAAACGTTCCCAGCATTTGTTTTGCTTCGTTTTATAGCCATTTTGGAATGATGCCTCGTTGCGTAATTCGAACCTCTCAATTTAAAAAACCTCCTTTATTATGTTAAGTTTGTTTACCTTTGAATAAAGCGAACTTATGATTCAAACCCCGTTTCTGATGGGTCAATGGAAGACGATTGAGTTTATAACTGTTTTTGACTTGGAGACTGAGTAGGAGAAACAAATTGTTGAATATTTTTTTATGTATTTCTAAAAAAGTTACAGATTTGTTCATATGCCTAAAAATATATTTATGATTTTTTTTTTTTTTTTTTTTGCGATTATAATGCTAATTTATCAGTAAAAAGAAAAGGAAAAAATGGCCTATGTTGAAAGCAATGTAGTTGAATTTAGAAAATTGAAATTCAACCCTTGAATTCGTCCGCATGGATTTAGTTTTCAGAGGGGGAAGATCCCGAAAATTTTACATAAAAAATCGTAGGGCCCTGACATCATATTAAAGGACAGCTGTAACTGAGAACTGATGTCAAATGTCGTTCCTCTGACGTCTTTTCTTCTCCGCCTCTTCTTTTGTATCTTTTTTTATCACAGACTATCCCGTGCTCTGTCCCTCTGATAGCGTTCGTTTCCCAGTTCTCCATATGTTGCCACGTCATCAGCCAATATGGGACCCACTAAATGTAGTTTTGCGAGCACCACGTGTCATTCTCTGTCAATGGTGCTACGCTATTTTGACGAACCGATTCCAAATACTTTTTTTTTTAATTTGTTTAGGAAATTTTTGTGTTTATTGATAATTAAGATTCATTTCTCGGTCAATTGTGCTCCGCTCGTCTCCCATAATCTCCTCTCCGGTGGCTGGTCGCGTTTTCGTTTCCTCTCATCTCACTCGCTCTATGTCCTCTCGCCTCGCTGGTTTCGCTCGATCTTCTCCTTCTTCTCCTCTACTTAACGTATATATCTGAAGATCGCTCGCGGCTCCATTCAGTAAGTTTTCTCTCTCTCTCTCTCTTTTTTTTTCTTTAACTTCGATTTTGGCATACGCGTTCGAGGTTCTTCTCAGTTTTCAACTCACTAGTTTTTTAAAGATAATTCACGCTTTACATTTTGGTTCCGTATATTTCTAGGTGATGACATGATTATAATCATTTGTTCATTAATCCAATACTAAATTTGAATATTGGAGTTTGGCATTATTACTAATTGAACTTACTTGCGTTCAGCGATTGCTGTTAGTTACTGTTGTGATCTTTACTTGCAAAAGCATTGGGATAGAAACTGTAAAACTGTTACGTAAAATTAAAAAAAAAAAAAAAAAAAACGTACTTGTAATGTAACTTAATTGCAAACATTGTCTAGTTTTTCATTTTCTCAGAAAATCCTTCTACAATACACACACTTATAATCAACTAAAGTAGTTTACTATATGATTTCAAATTAATCTAAGCAATCTCCACATGTATATCATGTTTAAGTAAAATATATGAAAGGAGACTAATTACGATTTACGTTGAGGTTAGTGCTCATATACATATGTATACTTAGGGTGACCGTAACGCAGTCTAATGGGCGCCAATCTGGTGCTCATTAGACCGCATTGATGTTAGGCTTCTCAATACAGGGCACCTAACATCAAAAATTTGCGCCTAACATTAATGCACCTCAATGTTATTTTTTTTCCGTCGAAGAAATAGTCGTTCTCAACGGGCTATTAGACTGTTGGGATTTTTTTTTTACTTAATTCAAACTCTATAAATATCATTCTATTCAACCCAAAAAAAATTATTTATTCACCAACAATTTTTAATATTCATTCTTTTTTAAACATATTTTTTTCACTTTTAATACTCATTCACTGTGTTTAATTATGCAATAGATTCATTTAGCAATTCTTTATCATCTTCACATTCAAGTACCAACAATACTCAAAATTCTCAAACTTTTACTTCTCCATTTTTTCACCACAAATGCAAACTATACCTAACTTGTATTCTTTAAATATTTCACAATTTCAAAATTCAGCGTACCCCAATTTTATGGGGCAAGATCAACAACAATTTCAATTTTCTGTTCCGCTATATTCGCCATCAAATATATTTCTCTCATTTCTTAATATTGTTCTTGAATGACCGTTCATTTCACAAATGCCCAAAATTGTAGACTAGTGTTCTAATATGCAACCTCAAAATATAACCGAGACAGAATCCATCTCTGATTTTATACTTCTGTCGTTTTTGACACAATTAACGAATGACAAACATATTTCTTTAGAGGTCCCGAGTGAAGATGCTACAGACAAGCATCAACCATGGACACGACAAATGATTGTATGCTGGTAAGTGATTAACTAACTATTTCAACTGATTGTATTGTTGGCAATGGACAATGTGACAAAACGTTTTGAAAACGAGTTGTGGAGTATTTTAATGCAAATCGCAAATTCGGGCCACCCAGAAAACCAAATTCGGTTAAGCAACACTAGTTTTAGCTTATTTTTGTTGTCAACGAATTTAATTAATTGTACAACAAAACATTAGGAGAGCACCACGGTGCTTAGAGTGATGACCAAGTGAGGGAACATGTTTGAGTCATACAACTTAAGAAGCATTTTAACTACCACGAGGTTTTGATGATGTTAAAAGATAATCCAAAATAGAGACCAAGAACTGACCAACAACATGCAAGCAAAAAAACACGTATTAATGAATTTGGTGCATATATGTCTTCATCAAATTTAGATATAAGTCAAGAAGGTGATGATGACTTGGCTGAAGTTTGTCAAATGGACCAATAGGTAGCAAAGCGCATAGAATGTGCAAAAAAGAAGAGAAAGACAAAAAGAACAAAAACATCAATTGCCGATGACAAATTTGAATAAAGGTGAGAGCAAATTATAAAATACAAAAAAGAGAAATAGACTGACATGCAAAGGATGCGAGAAGTATATGAAGTCAATTTCGATCATAAAATTTTGATGATGAATACGAGTAATATGACATCCAAACAACTTGAAGATCATTGCATGATTTGTAATGTTATATGAAGAAAGTATAAGAATTCGTAATTAACAATAAATGTATGTTGAATCGTTATCTTAATTAATTATTATTTTGTTGTTTGTCTTAATTATTAACTCTTGTGTGAATTATTTATTTTTCAATATAAATAAATAAATAAATAAATATATATATATAATACAAAAATAAATTTTAAGTTAAAATAAAATTGACATTATTGTAAAAAATTAAAATACTTTTGTAAAATGAATAACTTTTAGTTTTAAATAATATATAAATATAAATAAATTATTATTTTTAAAAATAAATAAATAAATTTAAAAAATCTTAAAAAAAATTTTAAAATAACTATTTAAAATAATGATGAGTGGTATTTAAAAATTAATATTTAAAATAATTAATTTAAAGATATATTTTTATATAAATAATTATAAAAATACAATTTTTATATAAATTTAAATAATTATATATTTTGAATTTAAATATAAATAATAATTATTTTTTTTAAAAAAATATTTTTAAAATAAAATATTATAATTAGTATATATAATGAATTGATATGATTTTAAAATTTATATAATATAATATAATAAATTTGTAATATTGTGAATGAGAATTTAATAAGTTAATGGTGTAAATGATAAAATTAATAATATAAATAGTATAATAAACTTTAACATTACGGATACCTTTACTTTGAATTTTTATTCATATGCCTGATGATAATCTTCGTTGCCTTTGATTTTGTTTTCAACTCTCCATATGCTGCCACATCACCATTTTATAAGGGACCCACCGATTGGAGTTTGACTAACACCACGTGTCATTCTTGGTCAACGGTGCTCCGGTATATTGACGAGCCGATGCTAAATATTATTAAATTTTTTTTTTAGGGGTTTTGTGTTTATTGAAAATTAAGATTCATTTCCTTTTATCAATTATTGACCAAAATAAAAGAAAAAAAAATTGTTGAGGACTCCTCGGTTGAGGATAATTTTGGTATTTGACATGATAATCTTGAAAATTTTTATATATTATTATATACAAATTTGTAAAAGTTTTGCCGTACCATATAGCTTTTTAATTTTATCTTTAGTTATTTTTTAGCTTATCTTTTACCACTATTTTTTCTGAGTGGGCTAACTACAATTGTTTTTTTTTTATTGAACTATTTCTCGTAATTATTTTACTTTGAAAATATTTAAATTATTTCAACTTTTTTTTTCTAATAATAAATTAAATTAATGAAATTATACGTTACCTTCTGTAATTCTAAGTAAGATTGCAGGTACAATCGAAAAATTAAAAAATGAATTTCTCCTAAACTTTTTGAAATTAACTACCAATTAAAGGTTTTTTGAAAAAATTACAAGAAACTTGAATTTAAGGGGAATTTCTCGTGCCGTCTAAATTGCTTAATATTGTTATTAATTATCTTTCGAATTAAATCATTATTAAATAATTAGAACTGTCCTTATCAACTTTTTTGAGATTATTTTTAATTGGGGCTCATGAAGGTTTCATCTTGTAAGGCTCACTCGTATGGTAAGGATGTAAGGGCATTAAAATTAATTACTTTCTATATATATAATTATTTATTTAAAAATTACAGTATATTATATATCAAAATTATTTATTTATTAAAATTAATCATTTCCTATATATATATATATATATATAGATTTTTAATTTATAAAATAAAAATATAAAAATATTTTAAGTTAAAATATAATTAAAATTATTTCAAAATAAATTTTTTAAAATAAAAATAATTCAAATAATGTAAATAATAGGTATTTCTAAAAATATATATTTTTAAATATAAATAATGTGAATAATAAATATTTTTTGAGAAGTATGTATTTTATAAATAAAATATTATAATTAATATATTTAATAAATTAATATGATTGTGGGCTTATATAGTACAATCCAATAATCATGACATTGTTTTTAACAATTGATGATGTGGATGAAAAACTTGATAAGGTAGATGATATAATAAACCAATGCATTGGGGTTATCCCCGTGCAACAGCCTGATGGCGCTCATTGAGCACCCATTGCGTCATGGGGGTCTGCCAAGGCCTCCCCACATACATACATACATACATATATATATATATATATATAAAATTAAAATTAATAAATAAATGTAAATTAATAATTTAAAAATATAAAATTTTAAATGTAAATAAATAATTTTAAAACGTAATAATTTTTAATTTGAATAACATATATTATAAAAAAATATGTGTTTTATAAATATTTTAAATAACTATTTTAAATATTTTAAAAATAAATAATTAAAAAAATATATTTAAAATAAATAATTATAAAAAATATTATTTATACAAATTTAAATAATTATTTATATTTAATTTAAATATAAATAGTAGACATTGGGAAAAATATATGTATTTTATAACTAAAATATTATAATTAATATACTTAATGAGTTAATATGATTGTGAGTCTGATAAATTATAATATAATAAACTTAAATTATTATAAGTGATAGTTTAATAAATAAAAATTTAATAAGTTGATGACATAAATGATATATTAAATTAGTAAAAATTTAATTAATAAAGTTGCAAGTGAAATTTGTGTTTCCTGCTTTCTTACAACCAGACGAAGTCAACAGCAAACTTACAATAAACAATTGATCTCTGACCTTACCCGAATAGTTTTTGTCCAATGTAGTGCAGGCCCTAGGAATATTGGGTCCATGGACCACTCAAAATGGCCCTTACCACAGGCCCTCTGTAGTATAAAGACAAACCTACCAAGAAACAAAACGAAAATAGTTGCTTGAAAGCAACCCCACGCAAGTAAGTTATCACAAAAGCCCAAATAAACTACACTTCCTCCATCTTTCGCACATTTCATTAGAGGGTGCTACAAAAATTTAAAACAATTATTGTTTTAATTTTTACTTATAATAGTTATTTTTACCCTTTTAATTTATGCCAACATTACATCTTTCTTTGTTTTATTGATAAAGGTAGAAAATTTTCAATTATAATTAATTTTTTTATTTTGAGTCACTCAACAATTTTTAAAGCATTTCTTATAATTTATTACTATCAGAATCATTCCAAAAAATGCACTCATTCTCAGCTCATTTTAAATTATATTTTAAAATGAGTGAAGATAGCCCGTGACTGAGCTCTAGCGTTGATCTTATATAAAGGTTTTAACATTTGATTTCTAGATATGTTCTCATTGGGAAAAATTTACCATTCTGTCTCAATATTAATTATCAGAATAATAAAGTAATGGTAATTCAAAAAATTCCCATAATTTCACATTATATTTTTATCTAAGTGTAAATTTCCTAGTGACACATTTTGCTTTAGATTGACTTGTTCTGCTTTCCTTGAAGGTCTCTATATATTCATTTAATGTTATATAACTTCTAAAAATTTAATGAGCCGCCTTAAATCCTCTTTTCTTTCAAACATTCACTTGTCACGTAACCATTTAAATTAAATTATATTCTTAATTATTTATTAAATTTAGATAATACAACTGTACACCATAATAAACGAACTTTCTTAATTTCAACAAATAATGAAAATTTGATATAATATTAACAATTTATTAACACTTTAAGTTTATTAAATTATTTATTTATCTTGGCTTACGTTAAGCGTATGCCATCTCCTGAAATTCACCGTATCGGACGTGGCACTAGGAAAGTCTTCCCACGTGTATTACAAGCAGCAGGATGAGGTTTGGTCAGCGGTACTGTAACTAACAGACAAAATTGGAGCTTGAACACGACTGGCGTTGAAGTCAAATATACCAAAGACTTCGTTGACTGCGTGGCGCCAAAGGAAGAGACGAAGAAATCTGACGGTTGTAGACGCTTGATGGTTTGGACTGACCATGATCGCCGTTAAAAATTTGAGTTGTACGTAGGGTCGAGAGTATGAAACACGTATTAGAATAGAAATAGGGAGAGGGGACCGGGAGCAGTTGGCGGACAAACGGTCCCCAGGTTAAACGAAAAAGACGGAAAGAGAAAAGCGATTAAGCGTTTTAATCTGTTAATCCTGTCTTTTAACTGATGCTTTATTATCTATAATCATTATTGATTATCACCTTAACCAAACTTGATGTATCTTACCATTTCTCTTTCTGCTAAGCTCTTGTTGAACTCTGTTTTTATAGCTACAAGCCTTGGAATTTCTCTGGGTCTTACTTCTTCTCCTCGTCCTTGTTCAAAGGTATCAGCTTTTTTGTTATTTCTGGGCATTTCTTGCTCTTTTATACTCAATCTTGATCGTCTTTTGTCAAACTTTGTTTTTCTGATCAATTCTGCTTGAATTTCTACTGATTAAGCTTATATTAGAGTTTGGTTTTTCAGGCCCTTTTGTGTGTTTTGTTTTTCTTTTCTTTTTTACTTTTCCTGAATTATTATTAGGGTTTATTGCAAGGTAGGAGCTGGATTGAGCTAAAAGTTGTGGGAATTTTCTCGTGTTTATTGATTTGATCATTTTGGGGAATTCAATGGAGGGCTCTTTGAGCCGGAGTTACTCGAGTCTCCGGTTCGGGAACGAACCACATCCGGGCTGCATGTCAGGCTTTTTTAATATGCTGAACTTCTATCACCGGCATGGCATGAAGAAGAAGCATCAATCCAAGAGGCGTGGAATTGGAAAGCGGCGCCCCAATGGTAAGCCAAT